>JXCR01146248.1:61946-100654 GCA_002079205.1 Phalaenopsis hybrid cultivar
AAAAAAAAAAAAAAAGAAAGAAAGAAAGGCGTCACAATCTGCAGATTTCCAAACAAAAGAATTAGACACAGTAAGCCTGACATAAAAATAGGCTGCTTTGTTGTGTTCCCTAAATAAAAAAATGAGAAGTGCTTGCCTAAACAATAATACGAAAGCTAAATTTGGTCCATTGTTAAGCTGGTTTGTCCATGCATTCCACTTCGAGCTTTGGTGGAGGGATTTAATACATTTGCATTGTCTTTCTCAAAGATGTTTTCAATTCTAACATCCATGGCTATATAATCCTTCTTATGGAGAGAATAGATTCAAGTTGCACCAATAAGCGGTCCCAATGTTGCAACTCTTGTCCAAAAGTCACCATCGGGTCTCCTTTTTCACCACGAAAGATAACCCTCATAAACATTAGTCACATCCAATATGTTGAAAGCTCACAACATAAATTATCTCTTATTGCTCAAATCCAGTACAAGGATCCTAGGTCAAAATATAAGACTAGGCAACATTGGCACACCAACATTTCATTCCATCATTACTTCCTAATCACACGATCCAGGAAACACAATGTCCAGTCGAATGTTACATACCTAGACATACCTAGAGAATCGTATTGTAAGTGATGATTTGAGGATGCTAGAGAAGGAGGAGAGAATCACAACAAAAATGATTCTAGTTCATTTCCTTGATGCCTTAATACTCTCTAAAAGGCTGTATAGATAGAAATAAAAGAAACCATATGTCTCATTTAGCTATCATTAAGCACATCATGCTCATAAATTACCTTTGAACTAAATAACTCGCAAATACTATTAAACCACTCATCCCATTTATTCNAAAAAAATGATTCTAGTTCATTTCCTTGATGCCTTAATACTCCCTAAAAGGGGGTATAGATAGAAATAAAAGAAACCATATGTCTCATTTAGCTATCATTAAGTACATCATGCTCATAAATTACCTTTGAACTAAATAACTCGCAAATACTATTAAACCACTCATCCCATTTATTCACCTAAATGAAACTTTACAGATGGCAGACATCAAACTAGTTTGATAGGTAGCTCAACTCTCCTTCGTACTCCAACATACAAAAGAAAAGAAAATAAAACAAACTAAAACTGCACAAGAAGTCAGCAAATAACCCCATAGCAAAAATGCTGCCAAAAATAAAAGACAATAATTAATTTTTTAAGATTTTATTACAGATTTAGAGGATTTCATATGAACCAAAATCCATTCTCCCTCAAGTTGGGTAGTATATGTCAATCATACCGACATTAGATATTGGTTTCTAAAAATTAGGGTGTGCAATAGGCCTACTAAGGATGTCAACAATTTGGAGGTAAGTAAAAATGATCCTTATATTTCCTTCAAGTTTTTCCTTGAAAAAAAGCTGATATTTCTCCACATGTTTAGCTCAACCATGGTGGAATAGGTTTTTTGAAATGAATATTGCAACTATACTATCACGAAATAGTCATATGGATTCTTCCATTTGAATTCTTAGCTTCTTTAATTCAATCCATTTGAGTCATACTAACCCCTTAAAATATGGCTCTAAATTATGCTTTCCTTTGCATTTTGTGAACCCGTTCTCATTTAAAACCTTTGCAAATCTTTCAAATCATCCGCGTCGAGATCCTTTGAAGATGTATAGGGATTTTTACAGCATGCATATTTTTTATGTTGGTCTGAGTTACAAGTCCATAGAAATATCCATATACAGTTCCTCTTCTAGCTTATTATTGAGGAATACAATCTTGATATCAAGTTGAGAAAACGGCTAATCAAGGTTTGCAACTAAAAATAACAAAACCCAAAATGAATGAGTTTAGCAACAACGAGCATATATTTCTTCANCTTTTTTTTAATATAACTACAATTCATAATTTAGATGTAAAATAATTTTTTTTATTAGATTAATCTTTTCATATTTATAAATTTAAGTTTTTTTATATAAAACATATAGTCTCAGAGAAAAAAATTTTAAATAATTTTTTCAAGTTTAAATATTAAAAAATTATATTTTAAATTATACTCAAGTTTATAATTATCTAGCAAAATCTTAGAGATAACAAAAATATTTCATTTAATAGCAGTATATTTACAAATAAATAATCACTTGTTTGTTTACATAGTAGTAATAATACGAAAAAAAGTATCTACGGATGTCATTTTGGGCCACCTTCTAACTATTCATAGAGGTCATGAGTAACTTCTTTTTTATTATTGTCATAATCTTCTTCTATCTTTCTATTATTCTATTATGTTAACTATTGTTAATAAAAATAGTCTTAGAATATGAATGAAAAAAATAATTAAATAAATAAGGCAATATTATTGGTGATTCCTAAACTATCATGAATGTTATTGCGTAACCTAAAATTAGGGATTCATTTTGCTATTGTATGGCTGTATTACCATAATATGAATCATATCTAATATATAGATAGTGATTATTCATGGAATTGACAAGAAAAAAAATGTAGTTGCTTTAATTGCTCCCCATCTTGTGAGCTTTATGGTGCAACTTGACAGTCTTCATAGCACAATAAAGAACAACGTTGTTAAGTCATTACATTTAAAGTATTAATTATGAGCATCATTTCACTAACAAAGTTTCTATCACTATTGTAGAATGGTTGGAACATTCCATTCGATCAATTATCTCTTACTATATAACTAAACAATAAATCATATATGAAAACCTATATATCAAATTTAGTTGAAAATAAATTATGGTAACCTAAATTTGTTTTACAAGTGTCATGTGATAGTAAGTTACTGGAGGTTGTTGCTTATGTTGAAGTATAAAATATGAAGCTCAAGGATCAAGCCAATTAATATGTGTCTTACTTTTACAATCCATATGCTTGAATTTTGATATATTAATGCAATCTATGCCACTCTACACTTTTTGAAGATAATAGTTAGACTTGTGGTCTTCAGACCTTGAAACCTAAGGTGCACATTAATGCTAGAAGAATAAATAAATCCTTTGAGTAAGAGGTCTAATTTATTTTTAATGTAAATAAATATTTAATAGAATATATATTAGATAATTAAAAATGCATAGTAACTAAATATAAGTATATTATCAAACAATCATTCAAATCATGTAATTCATTTTGATAAAATTTTATATTATTTATAGGTAATTATCTCATCATATGATCAATTTACCTACATTTACTTTGAATTGTAAAAACTAATTCATAATATAATAAATCATATGTTTAATAAAATAAGTATATATAAATCCTAGTGATTTCTTTGAGTTGTCATTAAGGAAGAGTAAATGCAAGATTGAACGATCAATATGTAACTACTCCTATGTCAAAACTTGCAAGAGGTTTAAAATCCAATCATATTTACACTATTAGATTTTGCATTCTCTTTGAACTCTCTGAACAGATGTGTTAATGCTGCAATATCTAATATGAGATAAATACTTTTAAATTTTCCAAAAATATTTGATATTATAAATTTATTTCAAAGCTAGATGTGTCTGACATTAAAAGCATCCAATAAAAAAAAGAATCTATGAATGAGCATATTGATTCAATTTTATTTTTGTGAGATTCATATAGGAGTTTATATAAAAAATTTAGTGCAACAGACATAATATATCATTTTAGGGAATGGATGTATCACAATAATAGGGCTATGTTGAAAATTTTAAACTAGGTCCAACATTCTTATATCTAATTGGAGTGCAATCATCTACATGTACTTCTAAACTAGTATAAATATATTATAGAAAGATTATCATCTCTTCAACTGATAGGTGCAAATTGTTTGTCTCCAGTTATGATTGTCTTACTAAAGTGATAAATAAGTTATGATCCTGGCAAGTGACTCTTGGATGTTAAAGGTTCGTGGTGCTTATGATATGAAATGCCTTGATAAATCATGAAGATTCAACTGGCCATTATTTAGCCATTGACGACTTTTAATTTTATTCACAATTTTTAAAAATAAGATTCATAAATAAAAAATATTTAATTTGATTACTTGATTAAAAATTATAACCATATTTGGATGCCTAACACTATGAGCATCATACATATGAGCAATGCTTGAATTAAGTTCTCACGGTGGTTAATTAATAGTTTTTATATTGTTAGTATCTTAAATTTGAGATCTTTGCCTCCTACTATGTCTCGATTCTACTGATATTATTGCTATCATGAATATGGGATGAAAAGAATATTTTAAATGAAGTAAGTGGGATGTCTTAAGAGATATTATAGCTCAAGGTCCATTAAAGAAGGAACTAGAAGTGGCAATCCAATGCTGAAGTGCTAGGCTAGACTAATGAATGCACACAAAGATGAATTAATGTTGATTATAGGATTAATCATAATTAATATAGGATGATACCTTAATTATAATAGTATTATTTATTTTATATATTAATAAGGCATATAATTTTTATATTGTTCCCACTATAGGGTATAAACCTTATGGCCCCAATAATGTGATTATGTGATCACGTCATCTACTAATAGGAAAAATGATGAGTCAGGCTAACAAATGCAGCTGGAGAAGAATTCAATATTGATTATTAAAGTTAATCATAATTAATGTAGGATGATATAATAATTAATCTAATATAATTTGACACTATTCTTTAATAATGATAATTGATATTAATTGTATCTCATCATAAGGTACAAACAGGGGTTTCACAGACGTATCACCAATTGGTCACATCATTCACTAATGGTTGAACTAGCAAAACAAACTAATAAAGGTTCCAAGAGAGAAATTCCATTTTGATTATTAGAGTTAGTCATAATTAATATAAGTTGATATCATAATTATTCTAACATAATTTTATATTATCTACTAATATTGTTGAATAATTTCATTCTTGTCTTATCATAGGGTATAATCACGGGGTCAATCTTAGTAGGGTACTAATTATCATTATGCGATTATATCATTCACTAATGATAGAAGTTATAGGTCAGACCAATAAATTCACTTAGAGAGAAACTAAGTAATGATTATTAAAATTAATCAAAATTAATGTAGGATTATACCATAATTGATAATATAAATTGGCATTGTCCACTAATCATGATATATAACTTTATTCTTATTTATTCACATAATATAGATATAAGACCCTACCAACATACCAACTATTATGACATGACAATCAATGAATGCGGATGGGTGGAATCTAATACTTGTGTTATTGTTTTATATAAGTTTGGTTATAAATTATATGATAGATATGCTTAGCCAACCATCTAGTTTAAGTTTTACCAATAATATATCTTATAAAGAGTGATTAAGATGAGAAAGAAAGCTAAATCAATGATTTAGTATAATGGTGAGCTAAGAGTTGTAGAAGATTTCACACATACCTATTTTGGCAAAAATAACAAGGTTATACAAGTGCCAATATATACCAAAAATGGATAACTTGAAGCTATGGATTATTCAATATTTAAACATTGATACTAGTGATAATAATATTCAATTTGTTTGTTACTTTCTAACAAATTATAAATTTGGGGTTGCACGTCATTGATGATAATTTTTATGAAGCTATTTTATTAGAAGTATACATAAAACCTTTAGGTTTTTACATTGAAGTTGAGCAAATTCAAAGAAATTTGCCTATAATTGTGAGTGTGTGAAAAACCTTGAATAAATCACAATAATGTTGTCACTAAGCCTAATTGTGGAAGATATATGTGAGTAGCTCTTGTGAATAAGAATATGGTTTATTTAATATTTTAAATATATATTAGATTAACTTAACATTAAATTTTTTTATACATAAGCAAGTTTGTACATTGTCTAACTAATTTTATGTCAACACATTAAGATTTAACATGGTTAAACATATAGAATATAAAGAGACAGATGTATGTAAAAATTACTGACATTTGGTTACAAACTGATAAGGATTTTTTTTAAATTGATTACATAACAAATGATAATTTCTCTCGTTAAATGTTTGAAGAAAGTTACATTTAGGATTTAAGTAATTTAAAATTTAAGAATTCAATTGGGTTAAGTGAGTATGATATAATATTTAATGTTACATTTAATAGAGAAAAAAATGTCTAATCAAATGATAGTGAATAATGATTTTATTTAATTTTGTCAAAATGCTCAAAAGTAGGATGCACGTGTTAATTTTGATAGTTTCTTAGAATATCAAGTATATAATATATGAATTTTTCTTCTTATGAGTTGTATGTTGGTATGATCATTAAAATTAAATAAACATTACTAATTATTAAATACATGATCCATTAAAAATAACGTTGAACAAAAGAAGTTAACTTTGAATATATCTAAATTACAAATTGCCTGTGTTTATCATGAATTTGTTTTGGAGTTTTGACCCATTACTTTTAGACTGGTGATGGAAATTATTTATTAGGAAATTGCAGGGTTGCACGCTTAAATGTTGTTGGAGTCAATGTTAAAATTGTTCTATTCATATTGGCATTTATTATTGTTGATTTTTAATAAAATGATTCATGTATGTGGTTTTCAACTAATCTTCATGACTTTATTAAAAGCATTGAATGTCAATAATATCTTTATATAGTATTAGATAAACACTCTAGTTTGGTTCATGATTGTAGAGAAAATTTTTCTTGAGCTGCATATCTTAATTATTTGCAACATTTAAGGGAGGAAAAAAAATACTACATGTGAAATGAGGTTGAAAGTTGTAGAAATGTTATGTGAAGATAATTATTTTGCTTGAAATACAAACATGAATATTTTTAATATGCAAATGTTTGTCATTTAATGGTGTCTTTAGACAGACATGCAGATTGCTTATACAAGCATGTGTATGTGTCCAATATTGCAACATGACATGAAAAAAGCAAAAATTGTGGAAAAATTATCATTAACCAATGAATTTGATGTTATTCCTAGAATAAAAAATATAACTCAGTGATATGAAAGCATGATGATTACCAGAACCAACTTGCATAAATTCTTATGAATCCTCTTATAATTTATCATATACCATGACCACATGCTATTACTACACTTAAAATAAGATGAATAGATCATATTTTATTTATGTTAGATAAACTTTCAATAATATGTGCAGACTATGAGTTTTTCATATAACCTCGAATTGTAGCTTCTAGCCCGAATTTAGCCTAGAAAATGAAGTAATAGAGTAGTATTCACTACCACTTAGAAGACGATTGAATTGGCCAAAGGTAATAAGTTAGATCTAAACTAAGTCGCATGCTGTCATGATTTTTTCCTTCAATTTATGTTCTATCTAAGCTTGATTTTAATATTGACAAGCTCTCTTTATTATTTCAACGGTTTACATGTTGAACTTCATTAGTTTCTAATTCTCATAATTTGTTAGTGTGTTTTTTCTAGAGCTTGCTTTTTGCTTGCCCTCACTTTTGCACAAATTTAATTATTAAAAAAATATATTATTTCTAATGAATTAACCACTCAAAATATTTTAATAAATTATTCAATAAATACTTTGATTAATTTTTTAGTTTCATTTATATCTATCCATCTATATATATATTTCTTCAAATGAAATAAATTTTATTCATTCCAATTAAAAAAAAAATTACACTCAAAATATATATTATTTATCTAAAAATTGAACCATAGAATTATCATCAATTTCATTCTAAAAAGTATTCTCTTTAAATTTTAAGTATTAATTATAGTTATATTAAATAATATAGTCATAATTATTCATGTAAAATTTATAAACAATAAAAACTCAATAAATAAATAAAACTACATTATTTCTAAAAAAAATTAACTCAATATTTTTAATTTTTTATAAATTACTTAATAAACAAAAGTGATGGCCCAAGCCAGGCCTAAGGGTTCCAATTATAAATTTAATTTATATAAATACCCTATTTTAAAATTTGTCCTCTGAAAAAACTCTTGCCATGGATGTGAACAATATGAACTGCAGCATTTTGTAAACATGCATACACAATGCCTGTTTACTGGTGAATACACATGGGATTTCACATCCTATACTCTACACAACATGTCACCAGATAAAAGAGTGAAAAAAATGTTTTTTTCCTATGCTCTATTGGCAATCTATTTTACAGAATGTGGAACTCTGCTCCTAAACTGAGAGAGCAAGCTCTACCCAAGCCAGAGAAGTCTCACAGAGAATAGCACAGACCGAGATGTCGATGCCATTCTCCAACATTTCACACAATATCTGCATCGATGGCCTCTTCGATGGCTCGTGATCGATGCACAGACTAATCACACTGCATATTACAGAGAGGTCGTCGGTTTTCACATTTTTTAGTTCTGGATCTACTAACATGCTCAGCTTATCTGGGTGAGGGAGATACTCCATTGCCTGCATGACAAAAGAGCAAATTTACTTTCTCAAGTTGTTATAAGCTGTTAGCGTGGTTGAATGTAGGAGCTCTCTAAGTGAAGAGGGGCATCAAAATATAAAATTACATCTCATTTAATAAATTTATTTTGAACGTTTATAGAGGGTGTAGAATGTTAAGGATTGCATTAAAGTGTTATGAACAAATTCATGATTTTACTTTAGCTTATGATTTTATTATTGTTAATACTTTATTTAAGGAAAGAGGAGAACACGCTATTTTTTATAAGAATGAATCTAATAAAACACAAATTGATTATTCTCTTAAGAGAAAAAGAAATCGTTGATATAAGATCATTCAAAAAAAAAAAAAAAATTAAATACTCAACATCGATTATTAGTTTTGGATTTTAAGATAGATAAAAAATATAATTAAACATTGTCATAGAATTAGATTGGGAACACTTAAAAAGACAAATAAAAGTATTTTTAAGAGCAAAATTCAAAATTTTAAGATTTGAGATATTCATGAAGAAGCTAACTCTATGTGGGATAAAATAACAAGTAATATTAAACAAGTGACCAAAGATATACTTGGAGAATCAAAAAAGAAAATTGTTATAAATAAAAATAGTTGGCGTTGGAATAATAATGTGCACAAAAAGATAAAATATAAAAGGTTTTATTATAATAAATGGTTTAAATATAAAAGTTTAGAGAATTGGGAAAAATATACGGTGACCCGTAAGGAGTCCTAGAGAACTATTTGTGACGCTAAACATTCTGTTTTTTGTGATCTTTATGATATATTAGATACTAAAGAGAGTGAAAGATATATGTATGAACTAGTCAAATAAAGAGAAAAAGAGTAAATATTTAATTCAAATAAAATTTATTAAAGATGATAATTAAAAAGTATTTTTCTTAGATAAAGATATTCAACATAGGTGGGTGAGATATTTTGATAAACTTTTCAATAAAGTTATTTGAAATTCGACCAATGTTAGTAATCTTAATATCATTAATAATAATAAAGTTTTTTCTATTTTTACCGTTGCATTAACTAAAAACATATCGAGGAAGCTTTAAAGAAAATCAAAGATGGAAAAACAATAATATCTAATGATATTCTGATAAAAGTGTGGATATATCTAGGAGATTTGGAAAGTTTTTAGCTTACCAAACTTATTAATATTATTTTAAAAACTAAAAAAATGTCTTGAGTGGAGGAAAATTATTTTGGTCCCCATCTTAAGAGTAAAGGGGAAGCATAAAAGTGTGCAAATTATGGAGGCATTAAGTTAATGTGTCATAAATTAAAATTATGGAAGAGATTAATTGAACATAGGTTAAGGCGCGATACAAAGATATCTCAATGAATTTATGTCGGACAAGTCTACCATGGAAGCTATGCATTTATTGAAAGGTTTGATGGAGAAGTATTGAGAGAGTAAGGAGGATCTACATATGATTTTAATTGATTTATAAAAAAACTTATGATAAGATTCCAAGAGAAATTCTTTGGAGTGTTCTAGAAAAGAAATGTGTCGATATGATTTATATTCAAGTCATTAAATAAATGTATATTATGGTTGTCACTTATGTTCGAATAGAAGGAGGATTCACCAAGTATTTTCTTATTTCACTTGGATTACATCAGGGATCAGTTTTTAGCTCATATCTTTTTTATTTTACTTATGGATGCTCTTACTGGACATTTATAAGATGATGTGATGATATCCTCTTTGTGGAAAATAATAGAAAAAGAGCTCAGGAAAAACTTAAATAATGGAGGTCTATTTTAGTGTCTAAAATCTATTGTTTGAGCAGATCTAAAACCGAATACATGGAACGTAATTTAACATCAATAGATCTAGTGGCAAAGTTATAACAATTGTTGATCAGATCATTCAAAAGAGTGAACGTTTTAGATATCTCGGGTATATTGTTCAAAGTGATGATTGGGTGGTATACATATAAATGAAAGATCTAGTTGGTATAAATGTAAAATTGAAGTTTAAGTGTTAGATTTGTAAATAAAAAAGAGTTGGGTGGTATACATATAAATGCCCCTTTTTATTTTCTGAAAGTTGTTAGCGCTGAAAGTTTAATTCAAAGAACGTTGATGAACACCTTACCCAATTTACAATGTAACCTCTGTCTTTGCAATGCGGTGGCCTTCCACTGATTAGTTCCAATAAGAGCACCCCCAAATCATATGTGTTGGCCTGAACATCAACATTCTTTGTCTCTGAATTTTCCAGAAAACCATTGCATAAACCTCCATTGCTTAAATAGCTTAAGCCATTGTCTGTTCTCGAAACCACTGTATTCCATCTTTCAAAATCAACCAACTGCATAATAAAGGATAGAGAAATAAATATTATGATGCAAAAATTATAAAATATTTTATTTTATAAGACAGGAAGATAGTAAATCTGGAGAAATAGCCAAACATAAGATGCTATAGTAAAAACCAGAAGCAGCCACCCATAATGATAGGTTTGTCGAATCCGACCGACTAGAAATAGAAGAGAAGGCTGCACTTTCCAAGATGCTAGTGAGAATAGCAAATAATAATAAAATAAATTTAACTTTAATAGAAATTAATGTACATGCTTTCCATAGATCTGTACTAGACAACGAGAACAAAAAGCTAGTTACTTTCGTCTGATTTAACCATGCCTGACCTTGACAGTAATTTTAATGTGCATGGTCATCATGATCAAGTGCAATCAATTTAGTTTGTAGAAGTTTGTTTTCTCTCACTAAGAATGATTTTTTTTCTTTGGTACAAAAGGAAGTTGGAATCAAAGAATCTCAATAATCAAGTCTTATTTGTACTTCAACATCTCATTAGTCTTATGAGGTCAGAGTAGTTCAAAGTACAAGACTTCAGAAAATAAAAAATCATGGTCATGAATACTATTATGCCAATCATCTCTGTCAAAGGACAAGATGATTTAACATAAGAAGGTTTTGAGATCTTGATTCAATCTTTTCAGGATGATTCCATTAAGAGCTAAAACCAACTAAATTACAAATATATTTATCTAGCAATGCTTCAGCATTAGATTGTGAATGTGCAGGAAAATGCATTTTTAAGAAAATAACTAGGCAAGCTTTCCTTGAAATGCGCACATTGAATTAATATAAAAACTGGATAACAAAAATGGGCCAAGCCCTACAAAATACGGGCACGGTGAAAAAAGGAAGTGAGAGCTATCCACATTCTAGGCAAGCTTTCTTGGTGACAACGAGTTCTCCTAGAAAGTGTTCATTTTTCATTAAAAAAAAAAAAAGGGATATAAAAATATGCAATTAAGCACATACATGGTGGTCTTGGTCATTTCTAAGCAAACTCACAAAATAAAAAATAAAAATAAAAATAAAAAAAAAAAAAAGAAAGAAAGAAAGGCGTCACAGTCTGCAGATTTCCAAACAAAAGAATTAGACACAGTAAGCCTGACATAAAAATAGGCTGCTTTGTTGTGTTCCCTAAATAAAAAAATGAGAAGTACTTGCCTAAACAAAGATACGAAAGCTAAATCTGGTCCATTGTTAAGTTGGTTTGTCCATGCATTCCACTTCAAGCTTTGGTGGACGAATTTAATACATTTGCATTGTCTTTCTCAAAGATAATTTTCAATTCTAACATCCATGGCTCTATAATCCTTCTTATGGAGAGAATAGATTCAAGTTGCACCAATAAGCGGTCCCAATGTTGCAACTCTTGCCCAAAAGTCACCATCGGGTCTCCTTTTTCACCACGAAAGATAACCCTCAAAAACATTAGTCACATCCAATATGTTGAAAGCTCACAACATAAATTATCTCTTATTGCTCAAATCCAGTACAAGGATCCTAGGTCAAAATATAAGACTAGGCAACATTGGCACACCAACATTTCATTCCATCATTACTTCCTAATCACACGATCCAGGAAACACAATGTCCAGTCGAATGTTACATACCTAGCCATACCTAGAGAATCGTTTTGTAAGTGATGATTTGAGCATGCTAGGGAAGGAGGAGAGAATCACAACAAAAATGATTCTAGTTCATTTCCTTGATCCTTAATACTCTCTAAAAGGAGGCATAGATAGAAATAAAAGAAACCATATGTCTCATTTAGCTAACATTAAGCACATCATGCTCATAAATTACCTTTGAACTAAATGCCTCGCCAATACTATTAAACCACTCATCCCATTTATTCACCTAAATGAAACTTGACAGATGGCAGACATCAAACTAGTTTGATAGGTAGCTCAACTCTCCTTCGTACTCCACCATACAAAAGAAAAGAAAATAAAACAAACTAAAACTGCACAAGAAGTCAGCAAATAACCCCATAGCAAACATGCTGCCAAAACTAAAAGACAATAATTAATTTTCTAAGATTTTATTACAGATTTAGAGGATTTCATACGAACCAAAATCCATTCTCCCTCAAGTTGGGCAGTATATGTCAATCATACCGACATTAGATATTGGTTTCTAAAAATTAGGGTGTGAAATAGGCCCACTAAGGATGTCAACAATTTGGAGGTATATAACTTCAAGTTTTTCCTTGAAGGAAAGCTGATATTTCTCCACATGTTTAGCTCAACCATGGTGGAATAGGTTTTTTGAAATGAATATTGCAACTATACTATCACGAAATAGTCATATGGATTCTTCCATTTGAATTCTTAGCTTCTTTAATTCAATCCATTTGAGTCATACTAACCCCTTAAAATATGGCTCTAAATTATGCTTTCCTTTGCATTTTGTGAACCCGTTCTCATTTAAAACCTTTGCAAATCTTTCAAATCATCCGCGTGAAGATCCTTTGAAGATGGATAGGGATTTTTACAGCATGCATATTTTTTATGTTATTTTGAGTTACAAGTCCATAGAAATATCCATATACAGTTCCACTTCTAGCTTATTATTGAGGAATACAATCTTGATATCAAGTTGAGAAAACGGCTAATCAAGGTTTGCAACTAAAAATAACAAAACCCAAAATGAATGAGTTTAGCAACAACAAGCATATATTTCTTCATAATTAATTCCATATAATTGAACATGGTCATCAACAACCAATTGAGCTTTAAATCTGCTCACCATTCACTCAACATTATGTTTGATTGAAAAAAATCCACTTACAATCAACAATACATTTTCCTTTGAATAAATCAAAATCTTCCAAAGTTTTGTTTTGAGCTAATTTCTTCCAAAATTGTAGCCATTCACATTGGTCGATTGAGTGCTTTTTGAATATTACTAAGAATCTGAATATCTATAAAACTAATAGGAAGCGATCGAAAGCTATTTGACAATCTTTTGTGAGGAATAAAATAGGTGTTGAATGCTTGATCTTGCAGCATTTCTTATAAAGTTCTACAATCATTTGGTGGTTCACTGGAATCAACAAAAGTAATACTTGGGCATACCTAACGACCTTCTAGACTTGGTTTAGATTCTTTGATTGATTTGAAAGGTGCGCATTTCGTTAGACATGCTGAGCCTGTCATATCATTTGAGGACTTAGTGTCCGTTTGGGGCCGCTTTTTTAGAGCGGCGCAACCCCAAACCGCGACGCCAGTATTTTTTTTCTCGCTTTCACGTGACGTCTGCGGCGACCAGCCACTAAAGTAGGCGGAACGCGGGCNNCCCCCAGCCACTAAAGTAGGCGGAACGCGGGCCACGGGATTGACCCCGTGGCCCCGCGTTCGCGTTATTTTTTCCCCCATTGCCCCGCTCAAAGCCGCAAAAACCTCGTTCCCGAAATCGCGCGGAGGGAATTTTCTGCACAGTGAAGCTCCTACGCCTGCTCCCGTGTTCGTCGTGAAGCCTCCCGCAGCTCCTCCACCTGCTCCTCCCCCCGCCACGCCGCTGCTCTTCTTCCACCGTCGCCAAGTTGTGGACTCCCGATCGAAGCCGGTACTCCTGATCAGTTACTCAAACATGAGCTTCAAAGAAGTTGTGGCTGAACTCCCTCTTCCTCTTCCAGTTGTACTGTTAATGCAGTGTTGATTATTTTTTCTTTTGTTAATGTGTATGTGGCAAAATTGGGTGAGCTGTTTGCAAATGCCACGACATTTTTTTTAACTCCTTCCATCAATTGATTATTGGAAGGAGTAATTATTTATTTGAAGCTATGTATTTTCTTCTTCATTGTCATAATAAAGATGTTCGCTTGGTTCCTCGTGGATGTTTATCAATTTGACCGAACCACGTAAACTGCTTGGTGTCCTTTTTTACATTTCAATTTCATTATTTAAAATGTTTGTTTCATTCTGATGCAATAATCATAACAGTTTTGCTTTTATATCACCTGACGATGATTATCGGTTTTATTATACATTACATATATAATACTTCAATTTTATTCCTTAACCATAATTAATTTCACATATTTACATATCAAACTTTATATTTAACTTCATTAATTTTATGCGACTCAATTCTTTCGTAAGACCTCCAAAATAATATGAAAATATTCGTAAAACTTCAAAGTTTGTGTTAGATATGTAAATACTTAAGATTAGCATGCGTTCTTATTCCTAAACAGAATTTGTTAGCACTTTGGGGGCTCACTGAAGCTTCAAAAAAATGATTGTTATACTCTTTTTTTAAAGTTTTACCAAACATGGGCAGTATGGTCTTTTCTCCATAAACAACTATCTGACAGCTGCACCAAACAGACAGCCAGCTTTCCTGCAGCTACTTCCCCGCAGCAGCTTCCTGGGGCAGCGTAGCTGCAGCTGAAGAGCTGAGAAGCTGCAGCTGCGCCAAACNGTGTTAGACATGTAAATATTTAAGATTAGCATGTGTTCTTATTTCTAAACAGAATTTGTTAGCACTTTGGGGGCTTACTGAAGTTTCAAAAAAATAATTGTTATACTCTTTTTTTAAACAATTTTACCAANATGTTAGACATGTAAATATTTAAGATTAGCATGTGTTCTTATTTCTAAACAGAATTTATTAGCACTTTGGGGGCTTACTGAAGTTTCAAAAAAATAATTGTTATACTCTTTTTTTAAACAATTTTACCAAATAGGGACAGTATGGTCTTTTCTCCATAAACAACTATCTGACAGCTGGTTTCACACAGCTGCACCAAACTTCAGTCAGTTTTCCTGCAGCTGCTTCCCCGTAGCAGCTTCCTGGGGCAGCGCAGCTGCAGCTTCTCGCTGCAGCTACGCCAAACAGAGCCTTATTTTAAGCATAAGGCTAAATGTGCAATTTAGTAACTTAATATTTAATATTATGGGGTATAAATATGACTAATATAATTAGGGTTAGGGATATGCATGAGATTATAGTCTTGAGTTTTAGGTCTAAGGTTTGTGAGAGATCGCCTAACTCTCGAATTGTAGATGCTAGGGTTAGGGTTTGGGATTCACATACCTCTCGAATTGAAAGTGCTTATCTTTTATATATTTAAGTTTTGTCGTTTGGGTTCTTGAAATAAAATATTTTGTTTTGTCCTAATTTATGTGGAAAATCATATNTTAAGGTTTGTGAGAGATCGCCTGCCTCTCGGATTGTAGATGCTAGGGTTAGGGTTTGGGATAGATTCACATACCTCTCGAATTGTAAGTGCTTATCTTTTATACATTTAAGTTTTGTCGTTTGGGTTCTTGAAATAAAATATTTTGTTTTGTCCTAATTTATGTGGAAAATCATATTGGTTGTATTTAATTCATATTAGAGCTTGATTTTTGGGAGACCAACCACAGTATCGCAGCTTAGAGGCAATCTGGAAAGCAACAACTAGATCACGAGTCATCTGGGAAGCAACGACCGCATTGCAGATCGTGGAACCTCATGATTTCANAGCAACAACTAGATCACGAGTCATCTGGGAAGCAACGACCGCATTGCAGATCGTGGAACCTCATGATTTCAAATTGAGATTGCGGATACAGTCGCAATAGCTAATGATGGGATTGTGTGACGGAACCTCATGATATAGCTAACTACAGAATCATGGTGTACAAGGCCATTAATCGTCAAGCTGCGATGCTGTCGTGCCCTAGTCCACATATAATCGCGATTTGAGACAGCTGAGAAGCCAAAAGACGGGATCGCGTCGTAACGAGGTTCCAAAACCGTTCAAAAGAGATGACAACAAGGAAAAAGAATGCTCTGAAAGAGAGATTGGAAGAATAAGTAGGGCAAATTANGGAAGCCAAAAGACGGGATCGCGGCGTAACGAGGTTCCAAAACAGTTCAAAAGAGATGACAACAAGGAAAAAGAATGCTCTGAAAGAGAGATTGGAAGAATAAGTAGGGCAAATTAAATCTGATATTGAGGAAAGGTTCTCGACCATAGAAAGAAAGTTTTCCTCTATTGAAATTGAATGTAAAACAAAATTGAGTGCTTGGCAAGATGATGAGGAGGCTTATCAAGATGCAATCCAAAACCTAGCCAACAGTTTAAATTACAAAACCTAACCAAGATTTCATTGGAGAAACCTCGACCAAATTTAAAGGAAAAGAGATCCGACAAGAGGAACATGAGGAAAGCATCCGCCATCAAGAACCCCCTAAAAGTTTCGATGAGGGTGGATTAGAGATTTCTGATGAAAGGGTTGGGCCAAAACAGGGGGAATGGTTATGCAAGTGGAATAGAAGAGTACGAAGATGAAAGAAGAGATGCACATGGAGTATGAATATGATTAAAGGAGGAACTTTCACCCTTGATACAAGGGGAGAACCACCAGAGGGAGACGAAATTGGGGTGGANTGACAAGAGGAACATGAGGAAAGCATCCGCCATCAAGAACCCCCTAAAAGTTTTGATGAGGGTGGATTAGAGATTTCTGATGAAGGGGTTGGGCCAAAACAGGGGGAATGGTTATGCAAGTGGTATAGAAGAGTACGAAGATGAAAGAAGAGATGCACGTGGAGTATGACTATGATTAAAGGAGGAACTTTCACCCTTGATACAAGGGGAGAACCACCAGAGGGAGACGAAATTGGGGTGAATGCTAGGGTCAGGAAGTTGAAGATGTCGATCTTTGAGGGAGAAGAAATACATGCTTTGGTGTCAGGTGGAGTGATATTTCACGATGAATGGGCTAATGGAGGAGGGGAAGCTCATGTCCACAAGGTTACGCTTGGCGGAGAAAAAAGTCCTAGCATAGTTTCAGTAAATGGAGGCTAAATACCCGACTAACTCATAGGAATAATTTAGCACTGCTTGATGGAATGTTTTTGAGCCATTCGGGAAGGAGACCTACACGAACAATTCTTTGTCTTAACTTAGGAGGGGACCGTCATGGAGTATGGGGAGAGATTTGATCTACTGTCAGAAAGATTGAGGGGGATTTCTGAAGTAGTATTGGAGAGAAATTTCATGAAGAGTCTAAAACCTGACATACGTGCAGCCCTTCGATTGTTGAGTTCACAAGGATTAGGAGAGACGATGGAACTGGCTCATATGGTAGAAGACAAGAACATATGAAAAGGCCCTACAAAAGCAAAACCATTGGAGAATTCCATAAGTGTACCTNGGTCTTGAGTTCTAGGTTTAGGGTTTGTGAGAAATCGCCTACATCTCGAATTGTAGATGCTAGGGTTTGGGATAGATTCACATACCTCTCGAATTGTAAGTGCTTATCTTTTATACATTTAAGGTTTGTCGTTTGGGTTCTTGAAATAAAATATTTTGTTTTGTCCTAATTTATGTGAAAAATCATATTGGTTGTATTTAATTCATATTAGAGCTTGATTTTTGGGAGACCAACCACTGTATCGCAGCTTAGAGGCAATCTGGAAAGCAACAACTAGATCACAGATCATCTGGGAAGCAACGACGACATTGTAGATCGTGGAACCTCATGAATTCAAATTGAGATTGCGAATACAGTCGCAATAGCTAATGATGGGATTGCGTGACAGAACCTCATGATATAGCTAACTACAGAATCACGGTGTACAAGACCATTAATCGTCGAGCTACGATGCTGTCATGCCCTAGTCCACATATAGTCACGATTTGAGACAGCTGGGAAGCCAAAAAACGGGATCGCGGCGTAACGAGGTTCCAAACCGTTCAAAAGAGATGACAACTAGGAAAAAGAATGCTCTGAAAGAGAGATTGGAAGGATAAGTAGGGCAAATTAAATCTGATATTGAGGAAAGGTTCTCGACCATAGAAAGAAAGTTTTCTTCTATTAAAAACAAATGTAAAACAAAATTGAGTGCTAGGACAAGATGATGAGGAGGCTTATCAAGATGCAATCCAAAACCCAACTAGCAGTTTAAATTACGAAACCTAACCAAGATTTCATTGGAGAATCCTCGGCCAAATTTAAAGGAAAAGAGATCGAACGAGAGGAACATGAGGAAAGCATCCGCCATCAAGAACCCCCTAAAAGTTTCGATGAGGGTGGATTAGAGATTTCTGATGAAGGGGTTGGGCTAAAACAGGGGGAATGGGTTATGCAAGTGGTATAGAAGAGTACGAAGATGAAAGGAGAGATGCCACATGGAGTATGACTACGATTAAAGGAGGAACTTTCACCCTTGATACACGGGGAGAACCACTAGAGGAGACGAAATTGAGGTGGATGCTAGGGTCAGGAAGTTGAAGATGTCTATCTTTGAGGGAGAACAAATACATGCTTTGGTATCAGGTGGAGCGATATTTCACGGTGAGTGAGCTAATGGAGGAGGGGAAGCTCATGTCCTCAAGGTTACGCTTGGCGGACAAAAAAGTCCTAGCATAGTTTCAGTAGATGGAGGCTAAATACCCAACCAACTCATAGGAATAATTTAGCACTGCTTGATGGAATGTTTTTGAGCCATTCGGGAAGGAGACTTACACAAACAATTCTGTCTTAACTTAGGAGGGGACCGTCATGGAGTACGGGGAGAGATTTGAGCTATTGACAGAACGATTGAGGGGGATTTCTAAAGTAGTATTGGAGGGGAATTTCATGAAGGGTCTAAAACCCGACATACGTGCAGCCCTTCGATTGTTGAGTTCACAAGGATTAGGAGAGACGATGGAACTGGCTCAGATGGTAGAGGACAAGAACAGAAGAAAAGGCCCAACAAAAGCAAAACCATTGGAGAATTCCATAAGTGTACCTTAATGATCTTGACACCGAGGACATTGATGATATCATTTCAGATGGAGGCGTTGAAGGAGAAGAATATGGGGGCCTATTCCGAGGTCAACTATAAGAGACTCACTAAGGCAGAGGTGCAAGATGAAAGAGCAAAGAGATTATATTTTCAATATGATGAGAAGTATGTATTGGGCCACCGGTGCAAGGAACACACATTCTAGATCCTTACAGTTTGTTATAGGGAGGAGATGGAAAGTGAGGAGTAGGAGGAAGAAACGGTGAAAGGAGGGAGAAGAGCACTTACATCTTGATGTAGTTGAGGTGTCCCTCAACTTAGTGGTGGGAATTACTCTAAATCACACCATAAAGATAAGGGGGCAGATCAAGGAGTAACCTATGATAGTGTTGGTGGATAGTCGGGCCAGTCATAACATAATCTCAAATTGGGTCATGGACCAATTGGCGTTGAAGTTGGTAGATACGAGAAGTTTGGGGTTATGATGTGGTTAGGGAAGGTGGAGAAAAAATGGAAAATTTGCATGGGATTGGTGTTGACACTACAAAGCATACAGATGGTGGAAGACTTCCTTCTCTTGGACTTGGAAAGAACTGATGTAATTCTAGAGATGAAGTGGCTACAGACGTTCAAAGAGAAGCGAGTATATTCAAAATCTCTGACTATGGAGATTAGGATAGAGGGAAGGAAGGTGGTGCTTCGCAGTGACTCTAGTTTATGCAAGACCTTGGTGTCGGCAGATCCATCGAAGGTTGTAACTTTATTTGAGTGGCCACTATTTAAGACCTGAAGGAGTTGAGAAGATTTCTGAGACTTACAGGATACTATTGGAAGTTCGCGAAAAGTTATAGTTTGATTATGCGACTATTGATGGAGAAACTGAAGAAGAATAACTTTCACAGGGAGAAAGTGGATAGCCAAACTTTTGAAAGGTTAAAAAAGGTCATGACGAGTGTACCAGTGCCAGCGTTACCATATTCAACACACCTTTCGCTGTAGAGATGGATGCTTTAGGTTATGAGTTAGGAAAAATCCTTATACAACATCAATGCTCATCACTTATTTCAATCAAGTGCCGACAACAAGAGTCAGACTCAAGTCAATTTATGAGTGAGAACCACATGACTTGACTCAAAAATAGTTTCTTTTTTTTTCTACCTTGATGATAAGGTATCTTTTTGGGCGGAGTAAAATTAGACACGTCGAACCGGCCATAAAATTTGAAAACTTATTTTAGGTGCAAGGATAATAGAGTAATTTAGTAATTTATTATTTATTATTATGGGGTATAAATATGGCTAATATGTTTAGGGTTAGGGCTATGCATAATATTGTAGTCTTGAGTCTTAGGTTTAGTTTTTTGGAGAGATCGCCTATCTCTCAAATTATAGGCGCTAGGGTTAGGGTTTCGGAGAGATCCCCTAACTCTCGAATTGTAGGTGCTTATCTTTTATGCATTTGACTTGTGTTGTTAGGGTTCTTGAAATAAAATATTTTGTTTTACACTAGTTTTTGTGGAAAATCATCTTGGTTCGTATCAGACTTCATTTTTTTATAAATAATCATTTCATTGTGGGTTCTTTCTTTTGTAGTTCTTGGTTCAGGATTTTCAAAAATATTTGGGATGAAATGGATACAAAAGATGAAATTAATTTGGAGTAGAAGTGATAAAAGATAGAATTAAGATGATATTGGGAAACAATTAATACTTGAGGTGAAACATTTGTGACACCCGCAAAATTGATATTCTTGAGTAATAGAATTCTCCTTGGAATAGAACTTCTACTACTCAAAATTATAAAATTCAAGGAGACAATATCTTTATTGTAGATGAACAATATTTATAAGTATTTGGATTTGGGGAATAGCTAAGAATACAAATCAATGTGATTTTGGATCTAATTTGCCTAGAATTGTTGATTTATCTAAACAAAAGTAGTGAGGAATACCTAAGGATTTTGATGGGAAGAATGGTCATATCCAAATCTTATGATGAGATGACAGGAGTTTTAATAGAAGATATAAAATTTCAAGACATGAGAGACCATTTTGTTGATGGATAAACTGTAGTAAGAATAGGTTCTCCCTAGAAAAATTATGAAAAATGAGTGGATATAATCGAGATTTTGGCAACTTCTAAAAGATATCAATATTTTCCTTTTACCATAATGTTAAATGGGACAACACAACATATTTAATGAACAATCCCGTAGCTCAAGAGATAAGCCCTAGGAGCTGAGAAATAATATTCCCTACTGTAATCAGAATTAAGGATTTGCACTTTAATTTGGTATTAGGTTTGGATCATATTATTATGTTATAAAAATTTTAGCTCAGTGTCACTTTTTCTTTTAAAAAAAAACTTAAAAGGTAATAGAATCCTGTGTTTAGCCTAGCATTGCCAATCATCTTTCACAATTCCTGGTCCTTTAATACATACATTTGAGAAAGAATGAGCAACATTATTAGAATTTCTTGTCAGCTTACTTACATACAATAAGTTGCAATATATATTAGGAACCCTAGGAAAAGAGTTGGGTGTGAGACTTCTGGAAAAAATCATAGATCTAATACCAATCAATCTTGAGTGTGGTCCATCTACAATACAAATTGTGAGATTGTCAATACAATGATGGTCTATGTGAAATAAAATGCATCTCCAATCATATAATCTGATGCATCAAAAGAGCCCACAACTCACGTTATGTATTTCATGTATTACACCAAAAGCACTTAGGAAATTACTTTTTTGGGCTAGAGGATATGTACTATTGATGGAAGTGAATGACATCAGCTAAGCTGGCTTGATTTAGGTGGAAACCAGGGTCTTAAGATTAACATGATTGTCTTCGTCCAACGAATAGTAAACTTCCTATCAACTAGTTTCCAATGAATTTTCCAACATGTTTCTTGTATGACTAGTCTTCAATAATGTCCACACCAAAACCATTTTTTTTTTTTTGTCGTAGTTTCATCAGTGAATTGAGAGCCTCATGCAACATGAGCGCAATCTTCTGAGTTTGGTTGTTATTGTGGGACCATAACATCAATTTATTTCTATTGTTTTCTCTTTTAACTTGATTTTTATTGATGCCAAATAAGAACTTGTCTATATGTTCTTTGTTAATTAGTTTCTAGCACTGTTGGCTGTCCTCCAGGAACATCCACTCCGAATATTCAAGAACTATCAAGTTGTCACCAATTTCTTACTGGAATATATATTGTCTCAAAATTTTACATTGTCTCAGACCATTTAAGATCGCTTTAATCTCAAATATTTCGGAAGTATTTTTTTTTCTTGGAGTACGTCTCTCATGTTAAATGCAATATTTATGTGATTTTTTTATACATAAACTTCTATTCCATTTCAATTATAACTTATCTTCCACATACAAATAGCAAGGCTGAGACCATTGGACGATGTTTTTACAATTGAGTTTCTGTCCTGTGACTTGAACAATATGAAATTCATTCCCACCGACATTGCTGTTCAACACAACACCATGATTGGAGGTGGCTGCTGGCCATGATGTGCTGCACCATTCATGAATTTCAGGTGCTTTCTTACTCTGACACTATGTTGAAAATTAAAAACAAAAATTTATCCATTATCATCGTATTCAAAAACAAGAATCTTACTCAAGATATAAGACAGAACAGCCCAATGCACACACAAGGCATTAGAACATTACTTCCTAATCAAGCAATGCACAAAGGGAAAATGAGAGGTCGAACGAGCCTAACATCCCTTCCTAATACATCAGAAAAAAAAAAGAAAAGAAAAATAAACTCAAACTATGACCACACAATGAGTCGGTCAACAACAGAAAACAAATAANCCAATAGGAAGCGATCGAAAGCTATTTGACAATCTTTTGTGAGGAATAAAATATGTGTTGAATGCTTGATCTGGCAGCATTTCTTATAAAGATACTAAAATCATTTGGTGGTTCGCTGGAATCAACAAAAGTAATACTTGGGCATACCTAACGACCTTCTAGACTTGGTTTAGATTCTTTGATTGATTTGAAAGGTGCGCATTTCTGTTAGACATGCTGAGCCTGTCATATCATTTGAGGACATAGGGTCCGTTTGGGGCCGCTTTTTTCGAGCGGCGCGACCCCAAACCGCGAGGCCCGTATTTTTTTTCTCGCTTTCACGTGACGTCTGCGGCGACCAGCCACTAAAGTAGGCGGAACGCGGGCCGCAGGAGACCCTGCGGCCCCACGTTCGCGATTATTTTTTCCCCCATTGCCCCGCTCAAAGCCGCAGAAACCTCGTTCCCGAAACCGCGCGAAGGGAATTTTCTGCCCATTGAAGCTCCTACGCCTGCTCCCGTGATCGTCGTGAAGTCTCCCGCAGCTCCTCCACCTGCTCTTCCCCCCGCCACGCCGCTGCTCCTCTTCCACCGTCGCCAAGTTGTGGACTCCCGATCGAAGCCGGTACTCCTAATCAGTTACTCAAACATGAGCTTCAAAGAAGTTGTGGCTGAACTCCCTCTTCCTCTTACAGAGTTATTGTTAATGCAGTGTTGATTATTTTTTCTTTTGTTAATGTGTATGTGGCAAAATTGGGTGAGCTGTTTGCAAATGCCACGACATTTTTGTTAACTCCTCCCATCAATTGATTATTGGAATGAGTAATTTTTTATTCGAAGCTATGTATTTTCTTCTTCGTTGCCATAATAAAGATGTTCGCTTGCTTCCTCGTGGATGTATGTCAGTTTGACCGAACCACGTAAATTGCTTGGTGNGTCAATTGATTATTGGAATGAGTAATTTTTTATTCGAAGCTATGTATTTTCTTCTTCATTGTCATAATAAAGATGTTCGCTTGCTTCCTCGTGGATGTATGTCAGTTTGACCGAACCACGTAAATTGCTTGATGTCCTTTTTTACATTTCAATTTCATTATTTAAAATGTTTGTTTCATTCTGATGCAATAATCATAATGTTTTGCTTTTACATCACCTGACGATGATTATCGGTTTCATTATACATTACATATCTAACACTTCAATTTTATTCCTTAACCATAATTAATTTCACATATTTACATATCAAACACTACATTTAACTTCATTAATTTTATGCGACTCAATTCTTTCGTAAGACCTCAAAAATAATATGTAAATATTCGTAAAACTTCAAAGTTTGTGTTAGACATGTAAATATTTAAGATTAGCATGTGTTCTTATTTCTAAACAGAATTTGTTAGCACTTTGGGGGCTTACTGAAGTTTCAAAAAAATAATTGTTATACTCTTTTTTTAAACAATTTTACCAAATAGGGACAGTATGGTCTTTTCTCCATAAACAACTATCTGACAGCTGGTTTCACACAGCTGCACCAAACTTCAGTCAGTTTTCCTGCAGCTGCTTCCCCGTAGCAGCTTCCTGGGGCAGCGCAGCTGCAGCTTCTCGCTGCAGCTACGCCAAACAGAGCCTTATTTTAAGCATAAGGCTAAATGTGCAATTTAGTAACTTAATATTTAATATTATGGGGTATAAATATGACTAATATAATTAGGGTTAGGGATATGCATGAGATTATAGTCTTGAGTTTTAGGTTTAAGGTTTGTGAGAGATCGCCTAACTCTCGAATTGTAGATGCTAGGGTTAGGGTTTGGGATTCACATACCTCTCGAATTGAAAGTGCTTATCTTTTATATATTTAAGTTTTGTCGTTTGGGTTCTTGAAATAAAATATTTTGTTTTGTCCTAATTTATGTGGAAAATCATATTGGTTGTATTTAATTCATATTAGAGCTTGATTTTTGGGAGACCAACCACAGTATCGCAAGCAACAACTAGATCACGAGTCATCTGGGAAGCAACGACCGCATTGCAGATCGTGGAACCTCATGATTTCAAATTGAGATTGCGGATACAGTCGCAATAGCTAATGATGGGATTGTGTGACGGAACCTCATGATATAGCTAACTACAGAATCATGGTGTACAAGGCCATTAATCGTCAAGCTGCGATGCTGTCGTGCCCTAGTCCACATATAATCGCGATTTGAGACAGCTGAGAAGCCAAAAGACGGGATCGCGTCGTAACGAGGTTCCAAAACCGTTCAAAAGAGATGACAACAAGGAAAAAGAATGCTCTGAAAGAGAGATTGGAAGAATAAGTAGGGCAAATTAAATCTGATATTGAGGAAAGGTTCTCGACCATAGAAAGAAAGTTTTCCTCTATTGAAATTGAATGTAAAACAAAATTGAGTGCTTGGCAAGATGATGAGGAGGCTTATCAAGATGCAATCCAAAACCTAGCCAACAGTTTAAATTACAAAACCTAACCAAGATTTCATTGGAGAAACCTCGACCAAATTTAAAGGAAAAGAGATCTGACAAGAGGAACATGAGGAAAGCATCCGCCATCAAGAACCCCCTAAAAGTTTTGATGAGGGTGGATTAGAGATTTCTGATGAAGGGGTTGGGCCAAAACAGGGGGAATGGTTATGCAAGTGGTATAGAAGAGTACGAAGATGAAAGAAGAGATGCACGTGGAGTATGACTATGATTAAAGGAGGAACTTTCACCCTTGATACAAGGGGAGAACCACCAGAGGGAGACGAAATTGGGGTGAATGCTAGGGTCAGGAAGTTGAAGATGTCGATCTTTGAGGGAGAAGAAATACATGCTTTGGTGTCAGGTGGAGTGATATTTCACGATGAATGGGCTAATGGAGGAGGGGAAGCTCATGTCCACAAGGTTACGCTTGGCGGAGAAAAAAGTCCTAGCATAGTTTCAGTAAATGGAGGCTAAATACCCGACTAACTCATAGGAATAATTTAGCACTGCTTGATGGAATGTTTTTGAGCCATTCGGGAAGGAGACCTACACGAACAATTCTTTGTCTTAACTTAGGAGGGGACCGTCATGGAGTATGGGGAGAGATTTGATCTACTGTCAGAAAGATTGAGGGGGATTTCTGAAGTAGTATTGGAGAGAAATTTCATGAAGAGTCTAAAACCTGACATACGTGCAGCCCTTCGATTGTTGAGTTCACAAGGATTAGGAGAGACGATGGAACTGGCTCATATGGTAGAAGACAAGAACATATGAAAAGGCCCTACAAAAGCAAAACCATTGGAGAATTCCATAAGTGTACCTCAATGATCTTGACACCGAGGACATTGGTGATATCATTTCAGATGGAGGCGTTGAAGGAGAAGAATATGGGGGCCTATTCCGAGGTCAACTATAAGAGACTCACTAAGGCAGAGGTGCAAGATGAAAGAGCAAAGAAATTATATTTCCAATGTGATGAGAAGTATGCATTGGGCCACCGGTGCAAAGAACACACATTTTAGATCCTTACAGTTTGTTATAGGGAGGAGATGGAAAGTGAGGAGTAGGAGGAAGAAACGGTGAAAGGAGGGAGAAGAGCACTTACATCTTGATGTAGTTGAGGTGTCCCTCAACTTAGTGGTGGGAATTACTCTAAATCACACCATAAAGATAAGGGGGCAGATCAAGGAGTAACCTATGATAGTGTTGGTGGATAGTCGGGCCAGTCATAACTTAATCTCAAATCGGTTCATGGACCAATTGGCGTTGAAGTTGATAGATAGGAGAAGTTTGGGGTTATGATCTGGTTAGGGAAGGTGGAGAAAAATTGAAAAATTTGCATGGGATTGGTGATGAAGTGGCTACAGACGTTCAGAGAGAAGCGAGTGTATTCAAAATCTCTGACTATGGAGATTAGGATGGAGGGAAGGAAGGTGGTGCTTCGCAGCAACTCTAGTTTATGCAAGACTTTGGTGTCGGCGGATGCATCGATGGTGGCAGCTTTATTTGAGTGGTCGCTATTTAAAACCTGAAGGAGTTGAGAAGATTTCTGAGACTTACAGGATATTATTGGAAGTTCGCGAAAAGTTATAATTTGATTATGCGGCTATTGATGGAGAAACTGAAGAAGAATAACTTTCACAGGGAGAAAGTGGATAGCCAAATTTTTGAAAGGTTAAAAAAGGTCATGACGAGTGTACCAGTGCTAGCATTATCATATTTCAACCAACCTTTCGCTGTTGAGAAGGATGCTTTAGGTTATGAGTTAGGAAAAATCCTTATACAACGTCAACGACTCATCACTTATTTCAATCAAGTGCCGACGACAAGAGTCAGACTCAAGTCAATTTATGAGTGAGAATCACATGACTTGATTCAAAAATAGTTTTTTTTTTCTACCGTGATGATAAGGTATCTTTTTGGGCGGAGTAAAATTAGACACGTCGAATCGGCCATAAAATTTGAAAACTTATTTTAGGTGCAAGGATAATAGAGTAATTTAGTAATTTATTATTTATTATTATGGGGTATAAATATGGCTAATATGTTTAGGGTTAGGGCTATGCATGATATTGTGGCCTTGAGTCTTAGGTTTAGTTTTTTGGAGAGATCACCTATCTCTCAAATTGTAGGCGCTAGGGTTAGGGTTTCGGAGAGATCCCCTAACTCTCGAATTGTAGGTGCTTATCTTTTATGCATTTGAGTTGTGTTGTTAGGGTTCTTGAAATAAAATATTTTGTTTTGCACTAGTTTTTGTGGAAAACCGTCTTGCTTCATATCAGATTTCTTTTTTTTTTATAAATAATCATTTTATTGTGGGTTCTTTCTTTTGTAGTTCTTGGTTCAGGATTTTCAAAAATATTTGGGATGAAACGGATACAAAAGTTGAAATTAATTTGGAGTAGAAGTGATAAAAGATAGAATTAAGATGATATTGGGAAACAATTGCTACTTGAGGTGAAACATTTGTGACACCCGCAAAATTGATATTTTTGAGTAATAGAATTCTCCCTGGAATAGAACTTCTACGACTCAAAATTACAAAATTCAAGGAGACAATATCTTTATTGTAGATGAACAATATTTATAACTATTTGGATTTGGGGAATAGCTAAGAATACAAATCAATGTGATCTTGGATCTAATTTGCCTAGAATTGTTGATTTATCTAAACAAAAGTAGTGAGGAATACCTAAGGATTTTGATGNGCAACAGGACTGCCAAACTTCAAGGCATTCTACATTAGAACACATTTTTTTTGGGGCAATAAAAATAACTTCNATGTTGCAGCATGTCCTGCAACAGGACTGCCAAACTTCAAGGCATTCTACATTAGAACACATTTTTTTTGGGGCAATAAAAATAACTTCAAAGTTTGAATAAGCAAAAGCTGACAAATCGGTACACATATAACTGCCTAAAAATAAATTCACTCCTTCAAGATAGAAGAGTCTGATTTCAAGAAACCAATTTTTTGAAGTATGGAGCACCAGGGTTTTGTAGTATGCCTTAGCGTGGACATCTATCAAACCTATAAATATGTGCCATTGCTATTACTAGTGCCTAAACTTATCGGTTTGCATTTGATGGATAATAATATTTCTAAACCACTAATGAATTTCAACAATCTCTTCCTAGCTCGCACCTCCATCAATGCTTCTACTTGCATGTTTTTGTGATGAATCAANAATTGTATTATTTTTTAAATAATTCAAGCTAAATTTAAGCTGAATACAAGTTATAAACAAACAAATAAATTTTAGTCGAGTCGAACATGAATATGCTATTCAAAAGCCATTTCGAACACAAGCCGAATTTGAACAAAAAAACAATCTCGAACATTAGGCTTGCTCAAACTCAACTCATTTCCACCCCTAACTATGAATTAAGATGATATAGACATAATATAGGTAGAAATTATATAAATCAAGAGCATTTAGTTAAAAAATATAATGTTTTGCTTTGCACCATTTGAATTAAAACAAAAATAACCTCTTGCAAATTTCTCTTATAACTGTAAAGGCCTTCGAATAAAAAGTAAAACCTTAAACTATTGAATTTGAGTTCTAACTTTCATCATCATCATTAGCCTTATTCAATTGTTTAGAATTGACTGAATTATACATTGATGATCTTATTTTATGGCAAGATTATTTAAATACAAAAGTATTCATATTCGAACTCTCTACAGTCACCCTCATTTTAGAGTTAACAAAATACTTAAGTTTTGAAACTAAAAAGTCTCAAAACATAAGCATCCTTTGCGTCGCATACTATTGATTATTTGAGATGCAAATTACTAAAATGCATCATACTATTGTAAGAAAATTCTAATAACAAATTTACTTTCTTACATTACAACACTTGAGCCAACCTAATTAAATTTATCTTCTCAAGGTTTAAAGATGATAATAAGATAGTAATAGCTCATAATGGCGAAGCTACAGTGGGGGAACTAGAGAACTGTACCCCCACCAGCCTACCGCCAACTAAAAAATGTTATTTTTTTTTTAAATGAAATCATAAAACATCTATTCTAGCCTCTCCTCCCACATAAGCAAATAGTAGCCACACTCTTGTATGGAGCAAATCAAGCATAATAGCATCCAGGCAGCCTGCTATCCTCACTTAATGCATACACACCATGTCATGCTTTTCTCTACGACAAATTTGGGTTGAACGAACTATGTATGGATAGGAAAGATTTTCTTCAAAGGCAATAAATATTGTTTCCTTAATATCATTGTCGGCACTTAAAAGGGGGGGAAGTTACGTTTGGGGGTCGTCCGTAAGAAGCTGTCGGCCGCCGGAATCAAAATCCCGTCGCCCGCTTCGGAAGGACTCTTCAATTTACAAATATATATATATAATTTTAGAAAAATATGAAATCAAACTGACCTCATATTTTCCATAGTTTAAATGAAAGANGGTAAAATTAGACACGTCGAATCGGCCATAAAATTTGAGAACTTATTTTAGGTGCAAGGATAATAGAGTAATTTAGTAATTTATTATTTATTATTATGGGGTATAAATATGGCTAATATGTTTAGGGTTAGGGCTATGCATGATATTGTGGCCTTGAGTCTTAGGTTTAGTTTTTTGGAGAGATCACCCATCTCTCAAATTGTAGGTGCTAGGGTTAGGGTTTCGGAGAGATCTCCTAACTCTCGAATTGTAGGTGCTTATCTTTTATGCATTTGAGTTGTGTTGTTAGGGTTCTTGAAATAAAATATTTTGTTTTGCACTAGTTTTTGTGGAAAACCGTCTTGCTTCATATCAGATTTCTTTTTTTTTTTATAAATAATCATTTCATTGTGGGTTCTTTCTTTTGTAGTTCTTGGTTCAGGATTTTCAAAAATATTTGGGATGAAACGGATACAAAAGTTGAAATTAATTTGGAGTAGAAGTGATAAAAGATAGAATTAAGATGATATTGGGAAACAATTGCTACTTGAGGTGAAACATTTGTGACACCCGCAAAATTGATATTTTTGAGTAATAGAATTCTCCCTGGAATAGAACTTCTACGACTCAAAATTACAAAATTCAAGGAGACAATATCTTTATTGTAGATGAACAATATTTATAACTATTTGGATTTGGGGAATAGCTAAGAATACAAATCAATGTGATCTTGGATCTAATTTGCCTAGAATTGTTGATTTATCTAAACAAAAGTAGTGAGGAATACCTAAGGATTTTGATGGGAAGAATGGTCATATCCAAATCTTATGATGAGATGACAGGAGTTTTAATAGAAGATATAAAATTTCAAGATATGAGAGACCATTTTGTTGATGGATAAACTGTAGTAAGAATAGGTTCTCTCTAGAAAAAATATGAAAAATGAGTGGATATAATCGAGATTTTGGCAACTTCTAAAAGATATCAATATTTTCCTTTTACCATACTGTTAAATGGGACAACACAACATATTTAATGAACAATACCGTAGCTCAAGAGATAAGCCCTAGAAGCTGAGAAATAATATTCCCTCCTGTAATTAGAATTAAGAATTTGCACTTTAATTTGGAATTGGGTTTGGATCATATTATTATGTTATAAAAATTTTAGCTCAGTGTCACTTTTTCTTTAAAAAGAAAAACTTAAAAGGTAATAGAATCCTGTGTTTAGCCTAGCATTGCCAATCATCTTTCACAATTCCTGGTCCTTTAATACATACATTTGAGAAAGAATGAGTAACATTATTAGAATTTCTTGTCAGCTTACTTACATACAATAAGTTGCAATATATATTAAGAACCCTACAAAAAGAGTTGGGTGTGAGACTTCTGGAAATAATCATAGATCTAACACCAATCAAACTTGAGTGTGGTCCATCTACAATGCAAATTGTGAGATTGTCAATACAATGATGGTCTATGTGAAATAAAATGCATCTCCAATCATATAATCTGATGCATCAAAAGAGCCCACAACTCACGTTATGTATTTCATGTATTACACCAAAAGCACTTAGGAAATTACTTTTTTGGGCTAGAGGATATGTACTATTGATGGAAGTGAATGACAGCAGCTAAGTTGGCTTGATTTAGGTGGAACCAGGGTCTTAAGGTTAACATGATTGTCTTCGTCCAACGAATAGTAAACTTCCTATCAACTAGTTTCCAATGAATTTTCCAACATGTTTCTTGTATGACTAGTCTTCAATAATGTCCACACCAAAACCATTTTTTTTTTTTTGTCGTAGTTTCATCAGTGAATTGAGAGCCTCATGCAACATGAGCGCAATCTTCTGAGTTTGGTTGTTATTGTGGGACCATAACATCAATTTATTTCTATTGTTTTCTCTTTTAACTTGATTTTTATTGATGCCAAATAAGAACTTGTCTATATGTTCTTTGTTAACTAGTTTCTAGCACTGTTGGCTGTCCTCCAGGTACATCCACTCCGAATATTCAAGAATAATCAAGTTGTCACCAATTTCTTACTGGAATATATATTGTCTGAAAATTTTACATTGTCTCATAACATTTAAGATCGCTTTAATCTCAAGTATTTCGGAAGTATTTTTTTTTTTCTTGGAGTACGTCTCTCATGCTAAATGCAATATTTATGTGATTTTTTTTTACATAAACTTCTATTCCATTTTAATTATTACCTCTTCCACATACAAATAGCAAGGCTGAGACCATTGGACGATGTTTTTACAATTGAGTTTCTGTTCTGTGACTTGAACAATATGAAATTCATTCCCACCGATATTGCTGTTCAAGACAACACCATGATTGGAGGTGGCTGCTGGCCATGATGTGCTGCACCATTCATGAATTTTAGGTGCTTTCTTACTCTGACACTATGTTGAAAATTAAAAACAAAAATTTATCCATTATCATCGTATTCAAAAACAAGAATCTTACTCAAGATATAAGACAGAACAGCCCAATGCAAACACAAGGCATTAGAACATTACTTCCTAATCAAGCAATGCACAAAGGGAAAATGAGAGGTCGAACGAGCCTAACATCCCTTCCTAATACATCAGAAAAAAAAGAAAAGAAAAATAAACTCAAACTATGACCACACAATGAGTCGGTCAACAACAGAAAACCAATAATAAAATATTACAACAACTGATTTCTCCAAGTTATCATTGCAGATTTTGTGATTTCCATTTGAATTGATAGTCCACAAAAATGTTCCAAACATTTAACCTCATGACCAAATGCTAGATGATTCAAAACATTTCATTGTCAATTTTTTGTCTTCTCTAAATAATACTAGTAGGGATCCAGCACATTCAACAATCAAATGAAATTTATAACCAAAAAAATACAAACATGATTGTTAAGCCAAAATCTGTCATGCTTGACCAATGTTGCAGCATGTCCTGCAACAGGACTGCCAAACTTCAAGGCATTCTACATTAGAACACATTTTTTTTGGGGCAATAAAAATAACTTCAAAGTTTGAATAAGCAAAAGCTGACAAATCGGTACACATATAACTGCCTAAAAATAAATTCACTCCTTCAAGATAGAAGAGTCTGATTTCAAGAAACCAATTTTTTGAAGTATGGAGCACCAGGGTTTTGTAGTATGCCTTAGCGTGGACATCTATCAAACCTATAAATATGTGCCATTGCTATTACTAGTGCCTAAAATTATCGGTTTGTATTTGATGGATAATAATTATTCTAAACCACTTACGAATTTCAACAATCTCTTCCTAGCTCGCACCTCCATCAATGCTTCTACTTGCATGTTTTTGTGATGAATCAATCCTTAAATCAAAAGAACACTCATCTATATCAAGCTCACATGAAGTTAACCACTTTTAAACTGTTAATAACAATGTGGAAAGATATTGAAGAAATTTGAAGCCGCAAAAAAATTTAAATTACTCGAGCCCGATTAGACAATCAATAGGACGCAATGGAAGAAAAGGATTCATGTAGCTGACCCCACATAGTGGGATTAAGGCTTTGTTGTTGTTGTTGTTGTTGAGCCAAATTAGAACTATTAGCTGTGACATTACTTTAAAGGATAGAATAATACGCCAAGTAGGGACAAACACAAAGCTACTAAATAATCACATGTAATATGATGATATGATTATTGAAATAAATTTGCAGAATTATGCTCTTATTTTGAAATTTAGCTTGGTGCCTTATTCTTAGACTCAAGGTTTGATGACTCAGTCAACTCACTCTTATTGAAAATCAGTTTTATCCTTTTATATTATCCATTTACTTTTATTATCCCATCACATATTCCTCTATCAAAGCTAAATCTGAAAAAATTGCAAGGAGTTGCATAAAAAAGGCGAGAAGTTGCATTCATCTTCGTAAGCCAAGTAACAAAGTCCTTGCTGGCATGCCTTGTTATTCGTTTATTCTTCGTGCATCAGTGTGTTCACAATGTTACTCGAACTCATCAAGAATTTTTTTGAGCAATTTCATATTTAATATCATCAACTTCAAATTAATATGTAAGGATAAGAAGTCATTTTGGGAACCTATTGCTGTCTATTAAAGTAATTGTAGAACTATCGTGGGAGAAAATTGATTTTTTAAAAGCTACGATGAGTATTCAACTTTATTCATTTGCAGAGATTAGCTTTTCTTACAACAAAAATCTTAAAAAATAATAAGAATACTACTGTAAAATAGATCTGTAGCAACTATCTGGAAATCAACGTTAAAAAAGCTACCACAACATTTAATTAAGATTTGGAGCAATCTATTGAGTATTAAGATCGATTTCCCATCTCTATAATAAACCACAATAAAAATCACATATGATTTTTCAAAGAATCTTTTAATTCTTATTTGCAAAAAATTTCATAAAAAAAAGATAATATTCTTGTGCAAGATAAATCTGTTCCACCTTAAGAACATGCACAAGGTTCAACTCTTCAAGAAGTGACTTTAAGTAGGGGAAATTGATACCAAACAAAATTATAGACATGCTGAAAGATAATGAAAGATGAATGAAATTGACATAGATAAGGGGTATTTACACACATACCACCCAATTCCTAAATATTTACATATCATCAGCCATACTTCACTTTTTACATGTATACCAACCAAAATTTTCATATCACATAAAAAATACCACTACATTAACTTTTATAAAGTGAAATCACCTTTTTATGCATAGGTAAGATGGCATATTGAAGTTTACGGGTTGGATATGTAAATAAATAAGAATTGAGTGGCATGTATGTAAATCTTCCTATAAATAAATGAAAGATCTNTTTACATGTATACCACCCAAAATTTTCATATCACACAAAAAATACCACTACATTAACTTTTATAAAGTGAAATCACCTTTTTATGCATAGGTAAGATGGCATATTGAAGTTTAGGGGTTGGATATGTAAATAAATAAGAATTGAGTGGCATGTATGTAAATCTTCCTATAAATAAATGAAAGATCTCCTCAAGATTATTATAAAATGATATCATATTATATTATTATAGCTTGCAATCTTGTATTTCATTTACAAATATATAATTGAGTAGTTAAATACTTCATTTCATGTAAACGTTTGCACTAAAAATGTACAATATAGACTGAGTTGCAGAAAGACCATAGCAAGGTGTTAAAATTTTAATTAAATTTTATTTTAATCTCATTTATTTAAGTATTCATAATCATTAATAATTTTACATGAAAATTAAATTCTCTGATAAGTAAATTTTTTGACTCACTAAGTAGCTCGTGTTCAATTAATTCATCAAGGAAATAAGACAACTACAAACTATTACTTTGAGTTTGATTTATAAATGAGCTGAATACGAACAAACATTTGCTCAATCGTGTTATATNCTAAATAGGACGCAATTGAGAAGAAGGATCCATGTAGTTGACCCCACATAGTGCGATTAATGCTTTGTTGTTGTTGTTGTCGTTCAGCCAAATTAGAACTATTAGCTGTGACATTACTTTAAAGGATAGAATAATATGCCAAGTAGGGACAAATACAAAGCTACTAAATAATCACATGTAATATGATGATATGATTATTGAAATCAATTTGCAGAATTATCTTCTTATTTTGAAATTTAGCTTGGTGCCTTATTCTTAGACTCAAGGTTTGATGACTCAGTCAACTCACTCTTATTGAAAATCAGTTTTATCCCTTTATATTATCCGTTTACTTTTATTATCCCATCACATTTTCCTCTATCAAAGCTAAATCTGAAAAAATTGCAAGGTGTTGCAAAAAAAAGGCGAGAAGTTGCATTCATCTTCGTAAGCCAAGTAACAAAGTCCTCCCTGGCATGCCTTGTTATTCGTTTATTCTTCGTGCATCAGTGTGTTCACAAGTGTGTTCACAATGTTACTCGAACTCATCAAGAATTTTTTTGAGCAATTTCATATTTAATATCATCAAGTTCAAATTAATATGTAAGGATAAGAAGTCATTTTGGGAACCTATTGCTGTCTATTAAAGTAAATGTAGAACTATCGTGGGAGAAAATTGATTTTTTAAAAGCTACGATGAGTATTCAACTTTATTCATTTGCAGAGATTAGCTTTTCTTACAACAAATATCTTAAAAAATAATAAGAATACTACTGCAAAATAGATCTGTAGCAACTATCTGGAAATCAACGCTAAAAAAGCTACCACAACATTTAATTAAGATTTGAAGCAATCTATTGAGTATTAAGATCGATTTCCCATCTCTATAATAAACCACATTAGAAATCACATATGATTTTTCAAAGAATCTTTTAATTCTTATTTGCAAAAAAATTCATAAAAGAAAGATAATATTTTTGTGCAAGATAAATTAGTTCCACCTTAAGAACAAGCACAAGGTTCAACTCTTCAAGAAGTGACTTTAAGTACGGGAAAATTGATACCAAACAAAATTATAGACATGGTGAAAGATAATAAGATGAATGAAATTGACATAGATAAGGGGTATTTACACACATACCACCCAATTCCTAAGTATTTACATATCATCAGCCATACTTCACTTGTTACATGTATACCACCCAAAATTTTCATATCACATAAAAAATACCACTACATTACCTTTTATAAAGTGAAATCACCTTTTTATGCATAGGTAAGATGGCATATTGAAGTTTAGGGGTTGGATATGTAAATAAATAAGAATTGAGTGGCATGTATGTAAATCTTCCTATAAATAAATGAAAGATCTCCTCAAGATTATTATAAAATGATATCATATTATATTATTATAGCTTGCAATCTTGTATTTTATTTACAAATATATAATTGAGTAGTTAAATACTTCATTTCATGTAAAAATGTACAATATAGACTGAGTTGAAGAAAGACCATAGCAACGTGTTAAAGTTTTGATTAAATTTTATTTTAATCTCATTTATTTAAGTATTCATAATTAGTAATAATTTTACATTAAAATTAAATTCTCTGATAATTAAATTTTTTGACTCACTAAGTAGCTCGTGTTCAATTAATTCATCAAGGAAATAAGACAATCACAAACTATTACTTTGAGTTTGATTTATAAATGAGCTGAATACGAACAAACATTTGCTCAATCGTGTTATATTTACTTTGACGCAATTAAATAAATAAATAATAAATAATTTTTATTATAAATTTTTTATATTATAATTTAACAAACGTTAAATTGTATTATTTTTAAAATAATTCAAACTAAATTTGAGTTGAATACAAGTCATAAACAAATAAAGTTTAGTCGAGTCGAACATGAATATGCTTTTCAAAAGCCATTTCGAACACAAGCCGAATTTGAACAAAAAAAAAATCTCAAACATTAGGCTTGCTCAAACTCAACTCATTTCCACCCCTAACTATGAATTAAGATGATATAGCATAATATAGGTAGAAATTATATAAATCAAGAGCGCTTAGTTAAAAAATATAATGTTTTGCTTTGCACCATTNTATCTCGAACATTAGGCTTGCTCAAACTCAACTCACTTCCACCCCTAACTAAGAATTAAGATGATATAGACATAATATAGGTAGAAATTATATAAATCAAGAGCGCTTAGTTAAAAAATATAATGTTTTGCTTTGCACCATTTGAATTAAAACAAAAATAACCTCTTGCAAATTTCTCTTATAACTGTAAAGGTCTTCAAATAAGAAGTAAAGCCTTCAACTATTGAATTTGAGTTCTAACTTTCATCATCATCATTAGCCTTATTCAATTGTTTAGACTTGACTGAACATTGATGATCTTATTTTATGGCAAGAATATTTAAATACAAAAGTATTCATATTCGAACTCTCTACATTCACCCTCATTTTAGAGTTAACAAAATACTTAAGCTTTGAAACTAAAAAGTCTCAAAACATAAGCATCCTTTGAGTTGTATACTATTGATTATTTGAGATGCAAATTACTAAAATTCATCATACTATTGTAAGAAAATTCTAATAACAAATTTACTTCCCTACATTACAACACTTGAGCCAACCAAATTAAATTTATCTCCTGAAGGTTTAAAGATGATAATAAGATAGTAATAGCTCATAATGGCGAAGCTACAGTGGGGGCACTAGAGAACGGTACCCCCACTAGCCTGCCGCCAACTAAAATATGTTATTTTTTTTTTAAATGAAATCATAAAACATCTATTCTAGCCTCTCCTCCCAAACAAGCAAATAGTAGCCACACTCTTGTATGGAGCAAATCGAGCATAATAGCGTCCAGGCAGCCTGCTATCCTCACTTAATGCATACCCACCATGTCACGCTTTTCTCTACTACAAATTTGGGCTGAACGAACTATGTATGGATAGGTAAGATTTTCTTCAAAGGCAACCAATAGTGTTTCCTTAATATCATAAAGTCAAAGATTGAAAAATCACAACAAAGATTTTTAATCTAAATAAAGTATAACAACAACAACAACAAAGCCTTAATCCCACTACGTGGGGTCGGCTACATGAATCCTTTTTCTCCATTGNCAACAACAACAACAACAAAGCCTTAATCCCACTACGTGGGGTCGGCTACATGAATC
>JXCR01146248.1:102867-134044 GCA_002079205.1 Phalaenopsis hybrid cultivar
CCAGCCACGTCCCTTATAGGCAGGGAACAGAGAAGAAGAGAAAAAGAAAGCCACCCCCCAAGTGTCCAATGTCCTCGAATCAGGACCAAGAGCCAAAAACAAAAAAAAAAGGAACTCTCCTGCCTACAGAAGACGAAGCCAACGGCGCTCCTCGGACCGAGCGGCCGAGAGCNTTTCTCATCCGGGCTTGAGACCGACAACGCCAGCGTTTTAATCTAAATAAAGTATAACAGAAATAAATTCAAGCTATAAAATGTTTCATGTAAGATATAGGTGATTTATTTTGAAATGTAAAAATTATCACATAATTTATATTGAATAATTTTTTTTGAATTATATTTTCTTACTGTGATNAGACCGACAACGGCAGTGTTTTAATCTAAATAAAGTATAACAGAAATAAATTCAAGCTATAAAATGTTTCATGTAAGATATAGGTGATTTATTTTTGAAATGTAAAAATTATCACATAATTTATATTGAATAATTTTTTTTGAATTATATTTTCTTACTGTGATNTAAAGTCAAAGATTGAAAAATCACAACAAAGAATTTTAATCTAAATAAAGTATAATAGAAATAAATTCAAGCTATAAAATGTTTCATGTAAGATATAGGTGATCTATTTTAAAATGTACAAATTATCACATAATTTATATTGAATAATTTTTTGAATTATATTTCTTACTATGATATGTTTTTATTGAATATCTAAATTATTTCTTTTCTCACAAAACTCTTAACAATATTCTATTTTGTGAGTACAATTATAGCTATAATTGAACGAAATTAAGAAGAGAATCCTTTTATTATAGCATATTTATTTATTTCATTAACAAATTCAAGGTAAATTTGAATATGCTTTAAGTTTTATTATATTACTCAAATTTGTTTATCAAATTTGAGTCGTGATCAAATTTTAATTGAGCATAATTAATGATATAATTGATGCCAATAATTTAAGCATCTAATCTGACTACTAAGAAGAAGTATTTGATTTATATAATTCGATCAAAATTAACATAAGTCATAAATTATGATTAGAGTTGTTTGATATTTTCACAATATATTAATATAATTACACATTCACCAAATGTATGTAATAAAAATTTCTAGAATAATTACACATGTAGTGCATAAATAAATTTTTAAAAAATAGTTTTGAATTTAAAAAAAAAATTAGTTTTCATTTTTTACTAAAATGATTAAAATAAAAAATATTGTATTTAATTGTGCTTCTGGCTAGTGCACACAAATAAAATATTAAAAATTCTTAAAATTTTATAAAAATTAAAAGAACTTTCTTTACAANTGTTTTGAATTTAAAAAAAAAATTAGTTTTCATTTTTTACTAAAATGATTATAATAAAAAATATTGTATTTAATTGTGCTTGTGGCTAGTGCACACAAATAAAATATTAAAAATTCTTAAAATTTTATAAAAATTAAAAGAACTTTCTTTACAAATATCTATTTTTCTGCTTTGTCCAACAGTACAATTCAAGGTTCAACTTGTTTGAGCATTTGTTTGAACATTCACATGTTAGGATTCAACTTCAATATTTCTAAATTTCCTCCAATATTATTGATTCTGCTTGGCTAATGACTTATTTAGTTTTTGTACTGATGCTTAATATATTTAATAGTGTTGATAATAGAATAATTATACAATAAATTTAACGCATGAAGACTAAAAGGAGAAAGTATTGCTAACTTTTTTTTTTTTTTACTTTTTTATTAGCATATATTTATCATTTTTATATTCAAACTCTTAAAAAGTTTTAACATCGNTATTGATTTATATAATTCGATCAAAATTAACATAATTCATAAATTATGATTAGATTTGTTTGATATTTTCACAATATATTAATATAATTACACATTCACCAAATGTATGTAATAAAAATTTCTAGAATAATTACACATGTAGTGCATAAATAAATTTTTAAAAAATAGTTTTGAATTAAAAAAAAAATAGTTCTCATTTTTTACTAAAATGATTAAAAAAAAATATTGTATTTAATTGTGCTTGTGGCTAGTGCACACAAATAAAATATAAAAAATTCTTAAAATTTTATAAAAATTAAAAGAACTGTTTACAATTCAAGGTTCAACTTGTTTGAGCATTTGTTTGAACATTCACATGTTAGGATTCAACTTGAATATTTCTAAATTTCCTCCAATATTATTGATTCTGCTTGGTTAATGGCTAATTTAGTTTTTGTGCTGATGGTTAATATATTTAATAGTGTTGATAATAAAATAATTATACAATAAATTTAATGCATGAAGACCAAAAGAAGAAAGTATTGCTAACTATTTTTTTTTTACTTTTTTATTAGCATATATTTATCATTTTTATATTCAAACTCTTAAAAAGTTTTAACATCGCCAATACCACTCTCAAGGCTAGATGAAAAAGTTGAGGATATTTTTGAACTTATTAGCTTGTGTCTCCACTAAAGTAAATTCTAACTCCACTACTGAAAGCTAAATTTTTATAAGACAACCAATTTTTTTAATAAGGGCATTGGTTGCCAAATTGCCTCAAGTACTATTGTATGTTAATTTATATTCATTTTATTGTGAAATCTTTGTGAGATGCATATAATATTCCATGGCTTTCATTCTTTATTCGCTCTTAATCAAGGCTAAATCCATTTTCAAAGATAAATGCCAATATAATTGTTTTCTTAATCTGGAAGGTGTTGTCATTGCTTTAATTTCTCTTATTTACTAGTCTGAAAATTGTTGAATTTGGTTTAGAGTTCTCTTTTGGAACCTCTCCGCTCATCCTACAAGCTCTTTCAGTGCGCCTTTATTTTCAAACAACTTAGAAAACTACTCAATCCGTATCATTATCATAAAACTTAATGGTCAAATATTTCTTTAATCGTCTTGCCGCCCATAGATGATGATACAAGCACAAGGTTGTCTGGACTCTGTAGATGTTTCCGTTATATAATAAAATAAATAAAAATAATAACGATCCTCTTATTTAAATTTGGGATGCTCAAAATTCTATGGTCATGGCATGGATTGTGAACTCAATGGTGAGATGCATTAAGTCTCACCTTCTCTAATCCTAAGAACATATCTCAATGCTTTGGCATCCCATGACGCGAGCTTTCCGCATAGACGCGGGATGCGGGATTTTCCCGCTACTGAACCCGAACGGTCCTATTGAGGGCCGGTCCAAGGTGAACCTAGGTTGAGCGGCCTGGAGCGGGATTCTGATGGGGCGGGATTGCTGCCTGCCCCTCTCCTCCTTCCTTTTCTACTTCTCCTTCTTGTAGGAGTTATTTATTAGCTATTTTCAGAGTTCAAGGTAAGTTATTGATGTTGTGCATTCTTCTTCAGAACTCCTTTGTAGAGTTATTTTCCTCATTTAAAGGGTTGTACCTGAGAAGGTGTTGGTGTTCCGGTTGTATCCTATTCCAATGTGGTGTTGTATCATTCCCTTTCACCTTTCCCAACCCTTATCCTCGCCTCCTCTTAGCCGACGACTTGCTGCCAGCTCCTTCGACTATTGTTTTCCCTCACCAGCCGCACTCCCTCAGCCTTTTCCATTGCTTCCTGCGCATCCCGCTCGTTGTCCAGCCTCCTAAAATGCAGACAAACCTTCCCAGCCACTGGCCCAACTTCCCAGAATGCTACTCCACCTCCCAACCTACCTCCAAGTTACCTAGTTGGCCTTCCTGCCACCTTAACTTCCTGCCTCCCTCCTCCATTTCACTTTCCAATCCTTGTCGGCCCCTCTCCTGCATTCACCCTTGTTGTCCCAAGCCTGCAGATCCACCAGGCCAACTTCCACCACCATTGGGATACACTTTCGAGATATTTTTTTTGTGTCATTTTGTGTTTGTTATCATTTATTGTATGTGACAATTCGTCGTTGTAACCGATTTTAATTTCAATAATAATATTTGTGTTTCCGTTGTGTTTCGGACTTCCTCCTCCGATATCATCTGAGAAAGAAGTTTATGGTATGAAGCATAGTGAGATGGAGGTGAATAAATACTTTGATGCCTCTTATTTATGTTGGAAAATAGTTTTTGTTCACATTAATGTCAATGTGAAGCCTAATTTTTTTTGTACCTAAAATTAAATAGAATTATTTGATTAGGACATATTTGCAAATTTTATAGTTTTTTTAAGAATTTACTAAGTTTATTCTTTATAAAGATACCACCTTATATTTTGTAGTAGAGGAATTAGGGTTTTACCTCTCCACAATAAAAACCTACAATAATAGTAACACGACAAAACCATCAGTTGTGCAAACTTGTACAAATGTCTTGTATGTGTTTTGTAGTTGACGATCTTGTTTAATTTCTTTTATTTTTTTAAATGGTGCATGCCTTTGTGAATTTCATTTAATGCTTGTAGAAGTTACATCCCCATGGATTCATAAGGGATCAACCACCATTCTTGTGCCTATTTATTCCTTAAGTATTAAATGATGTATGATGATATATTTTCAAAAAAAGACTTCATATATATTATAATAGTAATAATTTTAAAAATAGTTCACTATTTAATTTTTAGAAACTATGCCTAAAAGCCCTCTCATAACCAACATACTCCCGCATTTCACAAAATAAAGTTGGAATCCTCGCTAAACAATTACATGAAATTCGATCATAAGATCCATGTAAATATTTTCCAATGTATCACCTTATTTGATTCTGGCGATTGCAAAGCATATGTGGTGCGAGTCGACTCGCTGTATAATAAAGTAGGCGTTGTTTAGGGGGAGCCGTGGGCTTCTCCCACGGTGTCCTCTGTCCGGACTGAACTGGTCCAGACCCAATATGGCTAACCGGCCCCCCCATGAGGGATTGATACCTGCTTTATGATTTCCAGGTATTGTATTGTTGTATTTTCTCATTCAAGTGCGTTTGTTGTAATTCCGATTGTTTTTTTTTTAATATTAATATTTATTTGTTTATTGTTATTTGGGTTAATTCCAATATAAATTATATCATAAATATTGTATATATCTAAAATTTTTTATGCCTTCTATTCTTTCAATATATATATTTCATTCTCATATAAATTTCATATGTACATTTCAAATCCTATCAAAAATACAGATTAATTTAACTTGATATCCACCTTAAATTTTAGCATTAGATTTGTGAGGCATCAACATTAACTTAGATACCATTAAAATCATTTGAGACGTGTTGAAACTGAGACAACGGTTACATCCTTGAATATTGTAATAAAATTCAAAGAAAAGACAACAGACTGTCAATTTTTACTGTCTGAAACTTGTTATCTAAGATGATAATACCCTTTTGAGAGTTTTGAAGAATATATGTCTTTTAGAGTTATATCTTCTAAATTTTTTAGAAGAATAGTGATTTATCAACCTCTTGCCCTTATGAAATTGATCTAACCATTAGCTTCCCATCGAGACTTTTTTGTAAGTATGTTTTTTAGAAGTTTAGAGTAAAGATCATCATATCCACCACTTGCCATCATAAAATTTTGAACAATATAATCTAATTTATAAAAAGAAATTTTCATTGATATCTAACATGGAATACATTATAACTTTGCAAAATTACTAGAAACGAGTAAATTTTTAGTTATTTCAAAAGATAAAAGGTATGTCTTGGTGAAATATAAAGCTTAATGAGATGAGGAGCTTAATTTCTTTTATATTTCTTCAAAGATGAAATGATCTTATTGAATATACTTGAGATAAGAGATAAATAATTTCTCCTTACTTCTCTAGTATTTTTATTGAAGATTACCCAATAGCCAAAAACAATATAGGAGTTGTTGACCAAATATTATGTAATACGCTGAATTAGTCTCTATTATCATGAACTATTTTTAAAAGATTGAATATAAATGGTTCACTCAAGATGCATGGAAGCATTACTGTGTCAAAAACCTTTATGGTGTGCCCTCTAAAGCTACAAATATCATAAACATAAGGTTGAAATTTAGTGAGTGTGAATCTGAAGTTCATGTTAGTGATAAAGCATCTATTGGCCGAATTGAATCAATTAAAATTTTTGTAGCATTAATACTAGCTCTTTGAATTCCAATTGATTGATTCAATAATCTTAGTAAAAATAATATATTCCTTCAAATTAGAGTTATAAAAGGAATATTTTTTGGTAAATAAGAAATGATTTTCCCAAAATAATATCAATAATATTAAAAACTTTATTGCTAATAATTTGACTACTTTTTTGTTGTAAGAGTGACAATCAACATATTATTTTTATAAATAATGTCACGCATATCTTTGGTGAAACAAAAGCTCAACCTCTTGCTTTGAAGAAATATTTTTCTATCAAAAATTCAATTGCACGGTGAAAATAACAATTTTGAAACTGGTTTCCTTCATTTAAAATATTTTAGTGATTTTAGTTGGTTGATATTCAGTCATGAATATTTATCCGAATATTAATTCTAAATGTAGTTAATGCAACATAAACAAATGACTCAATGAATTTGATGATAAGAGTATTTTTTATGTCTTAGTTGCTCCTGCTTTCTTTGCTATAGAGGCCAACCAAATTTTCGTTGTGATTTATTGTGTTAACTTGAAAACTGTTCAAATTACTTTCATAAGTGTTGATGGCTTCATCAATAATTATTTACCCTTCTACACAATAAACAAAATCAGCATAAAAATAAATTATATCTCACATCACAGAAAAAAAAAAATTTCCAAAATAAAGATTTCCAAATAAAACACATGTAGTGGCTTATTATGCACCATTGAAATTTGACATCCTCGAAACAAAATACTTAAAAAAACTTCTTAAGAGTCACTCTCGATTTGGCGATTTCCAAGAAAATAAGAGTCCTTGGTAATATATTAATTTGTTATGAATTGCTCTATAAAAGCTTGAGGAGGTTGATAAAGGTGTGAATAACCATACTAAAGAGAATAGAATCAAACGCAGGCGTAATCCTTGAGCATAGTCAGGAAGACCTGACTAGAAGTGCATCAAAGTCCTATTTGAATATGCATGATGGTCATGTAATGACTGGCATATTCATAAGGATCAAAAGAACCATCATAATGGTTTATAGCAAGCAACTTGAATCCTACTGAAATGTGATGCTAGAGGACAACATTGATCAAAGATGAAGAAGCTTGAAGCCACAATAAGTGAGTTGATTAATATCTCTCAAAAGAATTTCTCCTTAATGAGTCATCAAAGTTTATAACTTGTCTCGTCATGAAGGGTGTCAAAAAGATAAGGTTGGGCTGGTCTAGCAGCAAAAGAATAATAAGTTAAATTGCATGTGTTAAGGACATTGGAGTTAAGTTATGAAGGAACTTCATCATGCAATGATGGAAATACCTACAAATAACAACTCACAAAAAATTGAAGGATATGAGCTTGCCAAGGTCAGACCACGGTGACCATACAGAATGAATTATATTGCCCTTAATTGAGGGATTGATGATCAACTATTAAGAAATTATTTGTAACATGCTGGGAATATTTCTCACAGACAATGTCATACTATTACCTGAAAATCCTATACAAGAATCCTGCACACAAATAAAATAGGAGTTTGAAGGGAGACACGAAGTTTAGGAGAAAATTAAGAAAAAGAAAAAACCGTAAAGCCTTAATCTCCCAAGGATGTTTGATATTAAAAACCATATGAAACAATCTAACATATTAATAGAAAATATAAAGGATAAGTGTAGACTTATATATTCTTATGGACTATAAAGTTCATAACATAAGCTTAACTTCCTTTGGACATAGTTGAGAATGTTTGATTTATATTTAAAAGTTATGACAACAGTCAGTCGATGGAAAATTGGGCAATGAATGTTGATCGAATGATGGCTCTCAATCAATAATTGCAGAGTAAAATGTTTAGATAATAACAATAAAGTGACGACAATCAGAAAGATAATTGGATGACAATAATTGGGTGATGGTAGTTATTAGTGGTAATCATTAGCATCATACGTCGGGTAAAGCTCAAATCATTATGCCCTCTCCTTTTAAAGCTAGGTCATGAGGAGAATGAGGATCTCCATTTTTTCATGGCATCTTTATACTTTCAGGTAAAATCTCTAAATATTCTATTGAGCAAACAATATTAAGTTCCTTAACAATAGACAATTTATTAAATATTTAATGTGTCTTAATAATCTCGAAATTGAGTAATTTTGAGCTCATTAGCAATGACTTTGGGTACCGCATTCATTTATCAAGTCCTTCTAATTGACTATAAATTTGTCGAAATCAAAGCTCATATAGTCCAAAATTTAATTTCTTAAATTCTTAATTGCAATACTACATCAAGATCTCTGCTCTATCAATAGAATGTTCTATTTTTCTATGAAAATGAATACCATAAGGTGATGTTATGGCTATTAAAAATCAAAGCGAAAAATTTAGCCTGGTGGCTTATTCCTACACAGATTTGAGGACCTAGTTGACCCATATCTTGGTGGAAGAGATTAGTTCTATCTTTTATCTATTACTATTCCACCAAACCTTTCTCTCTCCTTCAGAAACTGTCCCAAAATGAGGAATTTGATAAGGACCCTATGTTTTTTTTAAATCTGAAGAGCTCATAGTGCGTTAATAGATGGCTTTATACTGAGTTAATAGATGGAACAAAAATGTCTAAGTTGTCAATTTTTACACATACCTTTGGTGAGAAGTCTTCAGTAAGATACACTGCATTAGAGTTGAGTTCAGATATTGTGAATGGAGGTTGCACTTCAGTGTGCAAGTATCTTAGCCCACGAACAATACCAACTGCAATTTTCAAGCGTCTAAGCCAGGATAAATGGCCTGCGTCGCCATCTACAGTTTTTGAAGAAACAAACAGTGCATTCTTGACCATCAAATATCATAAAAGCAGAGCATTTTATAGGTTCAAAAAATTATGTGGCCTTACAATGAAGATGCTCATACAAAGTCCCATTGGATGCATACTCAAAGACAAGCATCCTTGAAAACGGCTCATTTTCTTTGCAATAACCAAGAAGTTTTGATGTGTTTTCATGATTTAACCTTGCCAAGTTAATAACCTGAAGTGAAAAAGGATTCATTTCAGCGAAGGGAGCAGGTATTTTTGCAAAATTAAATTGGAATTCAGACTTTGTACCTCCTTCTGAAAGCAAAGTTCAAGACAGATTGGCCAATGAGAGACTGATACTGCCAGTGATATAACAGCAATTTCAGACCCATCCTTTACAGTCCCCTTATAAACTCTATTATCTGGGGAAGACCCTATTATGTTGCTAAAATCTTCACAAGCAACTTCTAGCTCCTGTCGGCTATACCTCAATATAGTTTTCAGTAATCCATCATCTGTGCATAACAAAACCAATCAGAATTTTGCTCATCCATTTAGTGCAGTAATCATGCATTTAAGCTAAGATAATTTATTTACAAGAGAATCCAGAACAAACCAATTGAGATTTTATGATTCTTCATGGTTGGCGCTCTCTTCCACGGGATTATGACATTAGACTTTGACTTCGATTTGCACCTTTTAGCAGTACGAACCATGCAAGTTAAAAAAAAGATAACAAAAGCAGCACCTGTAACTATTTCCAGAATCAGAAGCCACAGTGGTTCTTTTAGATTCTGATGATTGGTAGGGCCACTAGGTTGCTTATAAGTCTCTCCTGCTGTTTCTTGCTTTTTAGCAGAGATACCTTCAATAAGCAATAAACACTTCAAACACAGTAAAAAGCTGTTAAANTTACTGTGATATGTTTTTTATTGAATATCTAAATTATTTCTTTTCTCACAAAACTCTTAACAAAATTCTATTTTGTCAGTACAATTATACTTATAATTGAACCAAATTAAGAAGAGAATCCTTTTATTATAGCATATTTATTTATTTCATTAAAAAATTCAAGGTAAATTTGAATATGCTTTAAGTTTTATTATATTACTCAAATTTGTCGTGATCAAATTTTAATTGAGCATAATTAATGATATAATTGATGCCAATAATTTAAGCATCTAATCTGACTACTAAGAAGAAGTATTTGATTTATATAATTCGATCAAAATTAACATAAGTCATAAATTATGATTAGAGTTGTTTGATATTTTCACAATATATTAATATAATTACACATTCACCAAATGTATGTAATAAAAATTTCTAGAATAATTACACATGTAGTGCATAAATAAATTTTTAAAAAATAGTTTTGAATTTAAAAAAAAAATTAGTTTTCATTTTTTACTAAAATGATTAAAATAAAAAATATTGTATTTAATTGTGCTTCTGGCTAGTGCACACAAATAAAATATTAAAAATTCTTAAAATTTTATAAAAATTAAAAGAACTTTCTTTACAAATATCTATTTTTCTGCTTTGTCCAACAGTACAATTCAAGGTTCAACTTGTTTGAGCATTTGTTTGAACATTCACATGTTAGGATTCAACTTCAATATTTCTAAATTTCCTCCAATATTATTGATTCTGCTTGGCTAATGACTTATTTAGTTTTTGTACTGATGCTTAATATATTTAATAGTGTTGATAATAGAATAATTATACAATAAATTTAACGCATGAAGACTAAAAGGAGAAAGTATTGCTAACTTTTTTTTTTTTTTACTTTTTTATTAGCATATATTTATCATTTTTATATTCAAACTCTTAAAAAGTTTTAACATCGCCAATACCACTCTCAAGGCTAGATGAAAAAGTTGAGGATATTTTTGAATTTATTAGCTTGTGTCTCCACTAAAGTAAATTCTAACTCCACTACTGAAAGCTAAATTTTTTATAAGACAACCAATTTTTTTAATAAGGGCATTGGTTGCCAAATTGCCTCAAGTACTATTGTATGTTAATTTATATTCATTTTATCGTGAAATCTTTGTGTGAGATGCATATAATATTCCATGGTTTTCATTCTTTATTTGCTTTTAATCAAGGCTAAATCCATTTTCAAAGATAAATGCCAATATAATTGTTTTCTTAATCTGGAAGGTGTTGTCATTGCTTTAATTTCTCTTATTTACTAGTCTGAAAATTGTTGAATCTGGTTTAGAGTTCTCTTTTGGAACCTCTCCGCTCATCCTACAAGCTCTTTCACTACGCCTTTATTTTCAAACAACTTAGAAAACTACTCTATCCATATCATTATCATAAAACTTAGTGGTCAAATATTTCTTTAATCATCTTGCCGCTTATAGATGATGATACAAGCACAAGGTTGTCTGGACTCTGTAGATGTTTCCATTATATAATAAAATAAATAAAAATAATAACGANCTGGTTTAGAGTTCTCTTTTGGAACCTCTCCGCTCATCCTACAAGCTCTTTCACTACGCCTTTATTTTCAAACAACTTAGAAAACTACTCTATCCATATCATTATCATAAAACTAAGTGATCAAATATTTCTTTAATCGTCTTGCCGCTTATAGATGATTATACAAGCACAAGGTTGTCTGGACTCTGTAGATGTTTCCATTATATAATAAAATAAATAAAAATAATAACGATCCTCTTATTTCAATTTGGGATGCTCAAAATTCTATGGTCATGGCATGGATTGTGAACTCAATGGTGAGATGCATTAAGTCTCACCTTCTCTAATCCTAAGAACATATCTCAATGCTTTGGCATCCCATGACGCGAGCTTCCCGCATAGACGCGGGATGCGGGATTTTCCCGCTACTGAACACAAACGGTCCTATTGAGGGCCGGTCCAAGGTGAACCTAGGCTGAGCGGCCTGGAGCTGGATTCTGATGGGGCGGGATTGCTGCCTGCCCCTCTCCTCCCTTTTCTGTTTCTCCTTCATGTAGGAGTTACTTATTAGTTGTTTTCAGAGTTCAGGGTAAGTTATTGATGTTGTGCAGTCTTCTTCAGAACTCCTTTGTGGAGTTATTTTCCTCATTTAAAGGGTTGTACATGAGAAGGTGTTAGTGTTCCGGTTGTATCCTATTCCAATGTGGTGTTGTATCATTCCCTTTCACCTTTCCCAACCCTTATCCTCGCCTCCTCTTAGCCGGCGACTTGCTGCCAGCTCCTCCGACTATCGTTTTCCATCACCCGCCGCACTCCCTCAGCCTTTTCCATTGCTTCCTGTGCATCCCACTCGTTGTCCACCCTCCTAAAATGCAGCCAAACCTTCCCAGCCACTGGCCCAACTTCCTAGAATGCTACTCCACCTCCCAGCCTACCTCCAAGTTGCCTAGCTGGCCTTCCTGCCACCTTAACTTGCTGCCTCCCTCCTCCAGTTCACCTTCCAACCCCTGTCGGCCCCTCTCCTGCATTCACCCTTGTTGTCCCAAGTCTCCAGATCCACAGGCCAACCTCCACCACCATTGGGATACACTTTTGAGGTATTTGTTTGTGTCATTCTGTGTTTGCTATCATNTTGTCTCCCTCCTCCAGTTCACCTTTCAACCCCTGTCGGCCCCTCTCCTGCATTCACCCTTGTTGTCCCAAGTCTCCAGATCCACCAGGCCAACCTCCACCACCATTGGGATACACTTTTGAGGTATTTGTTTGTGTCATTCTGTGTTTGCTATCATTTATTTTATGTGAAAATTCGTCGTTGTAACCGATTTTAATTTCAATAATAATATTTGTGTTTCCGTTGTGGTTCGAACTTCCTCCTCCAATAGCATCTGAGAAAGAAGTTTATGGGATGAAGCATAGTGAGATGGAGGTGAATAAATACTTTGATCCCTCTTATTTATGTTAGAAAATAGTCTTTGTTCACATTAATGTCNTTAACCGATTTTAATTTCAATAATAATATTTGTGTTTCCGTTGTCGTTTGGACTTCCTCCTCCAATAGCATCTGAGAAAGAAGTTTATGGGATGAAGCATAGGAGATGGAGGTGAATAAATACTTTGATCCCTCTTATTTATGTTAGAAAATAGTCTTTGTTCACATTAATGTCAATGTGGAGCCTAATTTTTTTTGTACCTAAAATTAAATAGCATTATTTGATTAGGACATATTTGCAAATTTTATAGTTTTTATAAGAGTTTACTAAGTTTCTTCTTTATAAAGATAAAGGGTGTCACCTTAAATTTTGTAGTAGAGGAATTAGGGTTTTACCACTCCACAATAAAAACCTACAATAGTAGTAACATGAAAAAACCATTAGTTGTGCAAACTTGTATAAATGTCTTGTGTGTGTTTTTTAGTTGACGATCTTGTTTAATTTCTTTTATTTTTTTAAATGGTGCATGCCTTTGTGAATTTCATTTAATGCTNGCCATTAGTTGTGCAAACTTGTATAAATGTCTTGTGTGTGTTTTATAGTTGACGATCTTGTTTAATTTCTTTTATTTTTTTAAATGGTGCATGCCTTTGTGAATTTCATTTAATGCTTGTAGAAGTTACATCCCCATGGATTCATAAGGGATCAACCACCATTCTTGTGCCTCTCTATTTGCTTAAGTACTAAATGATGTATGGTGATATATTTTCAAAAAAAGACTTTATATATATTATAATAGTAATAATTTTTAAAATAGTTCACTATTTAATTTTTAGAAACTATGCCTAAAAGCCCTCTCATAACCAACATACTCCCGCATTTCAGAAAATAAAGTTGGAATCCTCGCTAAACAGTTACATGAAATTCGATCATAAGATCCTTGTAAATATTTTCCAATGTATCACCTTATTTGATCTTGGCGATTGCAAAGCATATGTGGTGCGAGCGCATCAAGCACGACGTCGACTCCCTGTATAATAAAGTAGGTGTTNCCCTTGTAAATATTTTCCAATGTATCACCTTATTTGATTCTAGCGATTGCAAAGCATATGTGGTGCGAGCGCATCAAGCACGACGTCGACTCCCTGTATAATAAAGTAGGTGTTGTTTAGGGAGAGTCGTGGGCTTCTCCCACGGTGTCCTCTGTCTGGACTGAACTGGTCCAGACCCAAGATGGCTAATCGGCCCTCCCATGAGGGATTGATACTTGCTTTATGATTTCTAGGTATTGTATTGTTGTATTTTCTCTTTCAAGTGCGTTTGTTGTAATTCCGATTGTTTTTTTTTTAATAGTAATATTTATTTGTTTATTGTTGTTTGGGTTAACTCCAATATAAACTATATCTTAAATATTGTATATGTCTAAAATTTTTTATGCCTTCTATTCTTTCAATCTATATATTTCATTCTCATATAAATTTCATATGTACATTTCAAATCCTATCAAAAATACAGATTAATTTAACTTAATATCCACCTTAAATTTTAGCATTAGATTTGTGAGACATCAACATTAACTTTGATACCATTAAAATTATTTGAGACGTGTTGAAACTGAGACAACAGTTACATCCTTGAATAGTGTAATAAAATTCAAAGACAAAGAGACAACAGACTGCCAATTTTTACTGTCTGAAACTTGTCATCTAAGATGATAATACCCTTCTGAGAGTTTTGAAGAATATATGTCCTTTAGAGTTATATCTTCTAAATTTTTTAGAAGAATAGTGATTTATCAACCTCTTGCCCTCATGANGTCCTTTAGAGTTATATCTTCTAAATTTTTTAGAAGAATAGTGATTTATCAACCTCTTGCCCTCATGAAATTGATCTAACCATTAGCTTCCCGTCGAGACTTTTTTATAAGTATGTTTTTTAGAAGTTTAGAGTAAAGATCATCATATCCACCACTTTCCATCATAAAATTTTGAACAATATAATCTAATTTATAAAAAGAAATTTTCATTGATATCTAACATTAAATACATTATAACTTTGCAAAATTACTAGAAACGAGTAAATTTTTAGTTATTTCAAAAGATAAAAGGTATATCTTGGTGAAATATAAAGCTTAATGAGATGAGGAGCTTAATTTCTTTTATATTTCTTCAAAGATGAAATGATCTTATTGAATATAATTGAGATAAGAGATAAATAATTTATCCTTACTTCTCTAGTATTTTTATTCAAGATTACCCAATAGCCAAAAACAATATAGGAGTTGTTGACCAAATATTATGTCATCGCTGAATTAGTCTCTAATATCATGAACTATTTTTAAAAGATTGAATATAAATGGTTCACTCAAGATGCATGGAAGGATTATTGTGTTAAAAACCTTATGGTGTGCCCTCTAAAGCCACAAATATCATAAAGATAAGGTTGAAATTTAGTGAGTGTGAATCCGAAGTTCATGTAGGTGATAAACCATTCATTGGCTGAATTGGATCAATTAAAATTTTTGTAGCGTTAATCCTAGCTCTTTGAATTTCAATTGATTGATTCAATAATCTTAGTAAAAATAATATATTCTTTCAAATTAGAGTTATAAAAGGAATTTTTTTGGTAAATAAGAAATGATTTTCCCAAAATAATATCAATAATATTAAAAATTTTATTGCTAATAATTTGACTACTTTTTTGTTGTCAGAGTGACAATCTACATATTATTTTTATAAATAATGTCACGCATATCTTTGGTGAAACAAAAGCTCAACCTCTTGCTTTGAGCAAATATTTTTTTATCAAATATTCAATTGCACAGTGAAAATAACAATATCGAAACTGGTTTCTTTTATTTAAAATATTTTAGTGATTTTAGTTGGTTGATATTCAGTCATGAATATTTATCTGAATATTAATTCTAAATGTATTTAATGCAACATAAACAAATGACTCAATGAATTTGATGATAAGAGTATTTTTTATGTCTTAGTTGCTCGTGCTTTCTTTGCTATAGAGGCCAACCAAATTTTTGTTGTGATTTATTGTGTTAACTTGAAAACTGTTCAAATTACTTTCATAAGTGTTGATGGCTTCATCAATAATTATTTACCCTTCTACACAATAAACAAAATCAGCATAAAAATAAATTATATCTCACATCACAGAAAAATAAAAAGTCCCAAAATAAAGATTTCCAAATAAAACACATGTAGTGGCTTATCATGCACCATTGAAATTTGACATCCTCGAAACAGAATACTTAAAAATACTTCTTAAGAGTCACTCTCATTTTGGCGATTTCCAAAAAAATAAGAGTCCTTGATAATATATTAATTTGTTATGAATTGCTCTATAAAAGCTTGAGGAGGTTGATAAAGGTGTGAATAACCATACTAAAGAGAATAGAATCAAACGCAGGCGTAATCCTTGAGCATAGTCAGGAAGACCTGACTAGAAGTGCATCAAAGTCCTATTTGAATATGCATGATGGTCATGTAATGACTGGCATATTCATAAGGATCAAAAGAACCAACATAATGGTTTATAGCAAGCAACTTGAATCCTACTGAAATGTGATGCTAGAGGATAACATTGATCAAAGACGAAGCTTGAAGCCACAATAAGTGAGTTGATTAATATCTCTCAAAAAAGAATTTCTCCTTAATGAGACATCAAAGTATATAACTTGTATCGTCATGAAAGGTGTCAAAAAGATAAGGTTGGGCTGGTCTAGCAGCAAAAGAATAATAAGTTAAATTGCATGTGTCAAGGACATTGGAGTTAAGTTATGGAGGAACTTCATCATGCAATGATGGAACTACCTACAAATAACAACTCACAAAAAATTGAAGGATATGAGCTTGCCAAGGTCAGACCATGGTGACCATACAGATTGAATTATATTGCCCTTAATTGAGGGATTGATGATCAACTATTAAGAAATTATTTGTAACATGCTGGGAATATTTCTCACAGACAATGTCATACTATTACCTGAAAATCCTATACAAGAATCCTGCACACAAATAAAATAGGAGTTTGAAGGGAGACACGAGTTTTAGGAGGAAATTAAGAAAAAGAAAAAACCATAAAGCCCAACCCATATGAAACAATCTAACATATTAATAGAAAATATAAAGGATAAGTGTAGACTTATATATTCTTATGGACTATAAAGTTCATAACATAAGCTTAACTTCCTTTGGACATAGTTGAGAATGTTCGATTTATATTTAAAAGTTATGACAACAGTCAGTCGATGGAAAATTGGGCAATGAATGTTGATCAAATGATGGCTCTCAATCAAAAATTGCAGAGTAAAATGTTTAGATAGTAACAATAAAGTGACGACAATCAGAAAGATAATTGGATGACAATAATTGGGTGATGGTAGTTATTAGTGGTAATCATTAGCATCAAACGTCGGGTAAAGCTCAAATCATTATGCCCTCTCCTTTCAAGGCTAGTTCATGAGGAGAATGAGGATATGCATTTTTTCATGGCATCTTTATAAATTCAGGTAAAATCTCTAAAATATTCTATTGAGCAAACAATATTAAGTTCCTTAACTATAGACAATTTATTAAATATTTAATGTGTCTTAATAATCTCGAAATTGAGTAATTTTGAGCTCATTAGCAATGACTTTGGGTACCGTATTCATTTATCACGTCCTTCTATTTGACTATAAATTTGTCGAAATCCAAGCTAATATAGTCCAAAATTTAATTTCTTAAGTTCTTAATTGCAATAATACATCAAGATCTCTGCTCTATCAATTGAATGTTCTACTTTTCTATGAAAATGAATACCATAAGGTGATGTTATGGCTATTAAAAACCAATGCAAACAATTACCCTCTTAATTGAAATTTAGCCTGGTGGCTTATTCCTACACAGATTTGAGGACCTAGTTGACCCATTATCTTGGTGGAAGAGATTAGTTCTATCTTTTATCTATTACTATTCCACCAAACCTTTCTCTCTCCTTCAGAAACTGTCCCAAAATGAGGAATTTTATAATGCACCCTATGTTTTTTTAAATCTGAAAAGCTCATAGTGCGTTAATAGATGGCTTTATACTGAGTTACAAAAATGTCAAAGTTGTCAATTTTTACACATACCTTTGGTGAGAAGTCTTCAGTAAGATACACTGCATTAGAGTTGAGTTCAGATATTGTGAATGGAGGTTGCACTTCATTGTGCCAGTATCTTAGCCCACGAACAATACCAACTGCAATTTTCAAGCGTCTAAGCCAGGATAAATGGCCTGCGTCGCCATCTACAGTTTTTGAAGAAACAAACAGTGCATTCTTGACCATCAAATATCATAAAAGCAGAGCATTTTATAGGTTCAAAAAATTATGAGGACTTACAATGAAGATGCTCATACAAAGTCCCATTGGATGCATACTCAAAGACAAGCATCCTTGAAAACGGCTCATTTTCTTTGCAATAACCAAGAAGTTTTGATGTGTTTTCATGATTTAACCTTGCCAAGTTAATAACCTGAATTGAAAAAGGATTCATTTCAGCGAAGGGAGCAGGTATTTTTACAAAATTAAATGGAATTCAGACTTTGTACCTCCTTCTGAAAGCAAAGTTCAAGACAGATTGGCCAATGAGAGACTGATGCTGCAAGTGATATAACAGCAATTTCAGACCCATCCTTTACAGTCCCCTTATAAACTCTGTTATCTGGGGCAGACCCTATTATGTTGCTAAAATCTTCACAAGCAACTTCTAGCTCCTGTCGGCTATACCTCAATATAGTTTTCAGTAATCCATCATCTGTGCATAACAAAACCAATCAGAATTTTGCTCATCCATTTAGTGCAGTAATCATGCATTTAAGCTAAGATAATTTATTTACAAGAGAATCCAGAACAAACCAATTGAGATTTTATGATTCTTCATGGTTGGCGCTCTCTTCCACGGGATTATGACATTAGACTTTGACTTCGATTTGCACCTTTTAGCAGTACGAACCATGCAAGTTAAAAAAAAGATAACAAAAGCAGCACCTGTAACTATTTCCAGAATCAGAAGCCACAGTGGTTCTTTTAGATTCTGATGATTGGTAGGGCCACTAGGTTGCTTATAAGTCTCTTCTGTTGTTTCTTGCTTTTTAGCAGAGATACCTTCAATAAGCAATAAACACTTCAAACACAGTAAAAAGCTGTTAAACCCAGCCAATAGCTGAAATCACATTTCCATGAAAAAAGTATCAAATCCCAGAAAAAAAAAAAGCAAAGATGCAAAACCTTTGATAGAAATCATTGAAACAATTATGCCTGCTGTAATGCATTTTCGTGTTGCATCTAGGATAAATTACAGAATGAGGAGTGATATCATGATGGTATAAAAATGCTGGCAAATGAAGGAAAGGGAAAAGCTATTTCTTTTTAATAGTTTTTATGAGAACAGCGTATAAATAAAGCTAATATATTGTATGAAGCCCTCTAACTGTTTCATTAACTAGTTAGGTCAACAGAACCATTTTATCTCCCAACTCCTAAAAAGGGTGTAAAAGGATTATTCAATAGACGCATCCAATTAATTCTAGCCAGTCTTACAACATCAATCATCATATAGTACATAAAACTGAAAATTTTGCCTACTTCATAAGATAAAATGATTCAACGGTAGTTAACAATGCAGTATCCCCAGCTACTCTCTTTCATTGCTATTTATCTGTGAGCAAATCATCCATGATGCCCTTCTCACAAAATTGTCACCAAGATTCTTTTCCCAAACATAAGATAATTATGATCTTTATACAAAATTGAAAATCCTATCACTTTTTTTTTTCCTACAAGAATCACAGAAGAGATATTCAAGGGAGAGCAACATNAATTTAATTTTCCCAAACATAAGATAATTATGATCTTTATATAAAATTGAAAATCCTATCACTTTTTTTTTTCCTACAAGAATCACAGAAGAGATATTCAAGGGAGAGCAACATACATTGTTGAGAAGAACGATGCAAGATGGAATCTTCGTCTTCGAAGCAGTTTCCTTGGAAGCTTGTCCTGCATAAAGAGTAGAATCAAGCTAGTGAAACTTAGATTATGAACTTGAGCAATGAAGTGTTAGTTTGTACCTTGGAAGGTAATCCAAGCAAGTGGGTACTTTTCCCAACAAAAAGTTGTAGGAAAAATCTGCAACTCTTAACCTAGTTAACTGACACATACCAGTTGTGTAACCTTCAGAAATGGGCCTGAATCTTAAAGATTAGATGTTAATACACCAGCAAAAAGTTTAGAGTAAAATGATTAAATCAGCCTATTTACACCGTGTCAGTTTCAATAGCTGATTACCATGACATAAAAAGACTAACTAATTTCTGGAAGTGGGAGAGAAAATTTATAATCCATTTTCAACAATGCTCCATATATGGAGTTTTCTTGGACCACAATAGGATGGTCATTAGCACATCAATTAATTTTTCTTTCATTCCTAATTAAAGGCACATAATTTGAATTGGGCATCCAATGGATGACACTTTGCCTTAGGATGGCACATTAATGAAAGTCTTGAAATCAAATGTCATTAAAAGAAAAAAAAATAGAGAGCATAAGTTTCCATTAATGCAGGCATCCTTTTATCCATTCTTAGCAACACCCTTCGTATTTAATTTATAACAATTGTATATTAGCCTTATCCCAAGAGATTAAAATTGGCTCCCAGTATAAAAAAAAAGACAAGTATGATAATAAAGAATGGAAAGATTAACAATTATAAAAGTATAGCCTTGATATTAACAATCCTTCTAATAATATTAATTACTTTCATGATGCTATGATTTGAATAATTGAAAATCGCCACTGCTTGTTATATGGCACCACTTAATTAAGAAAAAAAGGTTAGGGAAGAAGGATATTACATTCCATGAGCTGTTGATGTGTGTGAGTTTTTGCTCCCAGGAATTGGCCCACTAAGTTTATTCCTATCCAAATAGAGTTCAACTAGGTTGACCAGATTACCAAGCGTGGTAGGGATGACACCAGTCAAACCATTGAAGTGAAGATTTCTGCAAAATTGTAAGCAATAAAAAAAGCCATGAGCATCTTAAAAAAGACAAAAATGTAAAAATAACCTTCTTACATTTTTGTTATATTGCCCAAGTCACCAATTTCTGAAGGAATAGGACCCAAAAGATGATTCACACTCAAATCCAACACCCGCAAGTTTTTTAGCATGCCGATTTGTTTGGGTATCGTTCCATATAACAGATTGTTATTTAAAATTCTGCAAAGCAGTAATGCGCTTTTTTAAAGAAAGCAGTGCATGAAAAATCAGAAAAATTAGCCCAAATTTGAGTTTATAAATAGATAAAGTAAGTACAGCTCTTGTAGTGAATTCAGCGAGCCAAGTTCTGGTGCAAGGAAGCCTTTCAAAGAGGAATTGGCAAAGTTTCTGCATGAAAATCCAATAGCCCAAAGTAAGCACAAGATGCCTGATGCTCGTATAGAGTAAATTAGTGGAGATATGGAAGCGAAAAAAATAATGATAACAAGCCGTGCAAAAAAAAAAAAAAAATTCCAAAACTTCACAAAAAATTTAGACTTCATGAAAATGATGAAACAGGTCGAAATCTAATGATTTCATGCTTCAGGCCTGAAATTAAAATCATTCCAATGAAATATAATCACTTTTTAAGCAAAATTACGACAGAAAACAACAGTTGCCCCACTCGGTGAAGGGAAAAAAAGAATACCTTTTATCAGTAAAAAAGCTTCTTTTTCCCACAGAAAAAGCAATTTCAAGATCTACAGATCAGTCCATTACTTACAGAGAAATCACTCGGTTCTTCAAATCTGAGCACTTGACGCCGGACCAACTGCAAGGATCGGTACTGGTACTCCAGTCTGATAGTTTTGCAAGAGGGTCTTCGGAAATGGCTCCCACAAAAGCTTTCAGTGCTGAAACTGCAACTCAAGTCACGAATTCAATAAAGATGCGATTTTGAATTTCATAAAACTAAAAAAATTGGAGCTTTATCACTAAAACCCCAATTTCAATTATGGCAAAGGAATTATAAGCAGAGAAAGCTTGATGAACTTAAAGCAGGAGTGTGGAAAAGCACCTACCCTCTTCATCTTGAACAGCTAAACAAGTCCCAAGGAAAAGGCATTCCATTTGGGTCGCAAGCAGCAGAAAAAGAAAATTTGGAAACTTCATTATATCTGAATGTGTTATCTGCCTAACCTCTCGAAGTCGAGCAAAGATCTTCCAAGTTTTACCACATCCCAGTAATTTTAAACTAAGAAACCTTCAAGATAATCAAGAAATTGGACGCACAGGATACTGAGAAGACAAGACTCAACATAAGAAATCTCTTAAAGGAAGGTTGGAGATGAAGAGTAAAATTGAAGCCCTCCTCATGGGAGTTGGTGGACAGAAGTGTATAAAGTAGAGAGAGAGAGAGAGATGTTCGGTTTTCATTTCCTAATGGAGCCATCGTCTGTGAATAGCACACAACAGATTTCTGAAAAAAGTTGAGGGCTATTTGGTAACATACTTATTAATAGGTTTAACTAAATAATAATTTAAGTTTAGAAACATAAAAAAAAATAAATAAATCTAGCATTCCCTTAAATCGAATTTTATCATATTCCCTCACATTTTTTCTACTTTTCAGTTACTTGTTCGGCATAAATCTAGACTTAGGTCTGTTTGGGGCAGCTGCAGCTTATCCAGCTTCTGCTGATAAGCAGCTGATCCTGATAATCTGCTGATGAGCAGCTGATCCGAATATGCTAGTTGGATGTTTGGTTTGTGCGTCTGGAAAACAACTTATTCTGGATAAATGATCACTCTGTCCCTGTACTGGATAAGTTGTTTAGTTATTTGGTTTTTGCGTTTAGTAAACAATAGATTTGCAGCTTTTTGTTNGAGACTCAACATAAGAAATCTCTTAAAGGAAGGTTGGAGATGAAGAGTAAAATTGAAGTCCTCCTCATGGGAGTTGGTGGACAGAAGTGTATAAAGTAGAGAGAGAGAGAGAGATGTTCGGTTTTCATTTCNTAAGAAATCTCTTAAAGGAAGGTTGGAGATGAAGAGTAAAATTGAAGCCCTCCTCATGGGAGTTGGTGGACAGAAGTGTATAAAGTAGAGAGAGAGAGAGAGATGTTCGGTTTTCATTTCCTAATGGAGCCATCGTCTGTGAATAGCACACAACAGATTTCTGAAAAAAGTTGAGGGCTATTTGGTAACATACTTATTAATAGGTTTAACTAAATAATAATTTAAGTTTAGAAACATAAAAATAAATAAATAAATCTAACATTCCCTTAAATCAAATTTTATCATATTCCCTCACATTTTTTCTACTTTTCAGTTACTTGTTCAGCATAAATCTAGACTTAGGTCTGTTTGGGGCAGCTGCAGCTTATCCAGCTTCTGCTGATAAGCAGCTGGTCCNAAAATAAATAAATCTAGCATTCCCTTAAATCGAATTTTATCATATTCCCTCACATTTTTTCTACTTTTCAGTTACTTGTTCGGCATAAATCTAGACTTAGGTCTGTTTGGGGCAGCTGCAGCTTATCCAGCTTCTGCTGATAAGCAGCTGATCCTGATAATCTGCTGATGAGCAGCTGATCCGAATATGCTAGTTGAATGTTTGGTTTGTGCGTCTGGAAAACAACTTATTCTGGATAAATGATCACTCTGCCCCTGTACTGGATAAGTTGTTTAGTTATTTGGTTTTTGCGTTTAGTAAACAATAGATTTGCAGCTTTTTGTTGATAAAATGTCATTTAGACATTATTAATTTTAATTTTTCAAAAATTATTTTTAAATTATGTGTAACATACATTGTAATAAAAAAATTATATTTTATACTAATTTTAAAATCTATAACTTCAATAACCAAGTTTAGGAACATCTAAAGCTATCCATAAAGATATATGAATTTGAACATAAGTTTTCAAACTTCTATTCAAATATTTCATCAGCTACTCTCAACTAAACAACTAAACGCTCGCAACATAAATCAACTGATACTCTTTGGAATAAAACATCCAATATTAAAGGTAAATCGANGTCAGCTACTTTCAACTAAACGCTCGCAACATAAATCAACTGATACTCTTTGGAATAAAACATCCAATATTAAAGGTAAATCGACTTATTTTTATTATTCAATTATAATTATTATTATTTAATTTTTTAAAAGTAAGAAGTTATGAAGTTTAATTGAGCAAAACATAATTAAAATAATATCCATATTTTGTTTTAGTTTTGACAAGGAATAAAAGTTTAGGATTTTTAAATAAAATTTTAGGGGGATTTACATGCATAACACCTATCTTTAATAAACAGCAAAAAAAAAAAACTTTAAAATCCTAAAATCGGACAGAAGGATCAGACAGGTCTGACAGAAGGAGGAGAAGGACGAATGCTACCTTCCTCGCTAGTTTTCGGGTAGGATCGGACGAAGGTTACCTTCCTCGCTGGACGGAAGAAGGAGAAGGACGAAGGTTATCTTCCTCGCCCGGAGGAGAACGCGGAGGATGTGTAGGACGGGGGAGACTGACTTTCGGCGACAGACAACAACAAACGGCTTCGAAGGCNTGACGAAGGTTATCTTCCTCGCCCGGAGTAGAACGCGGAGGATGTGTAGGACGGGGGAGACTGACTTTCGGCGACAGACAACAACAAACGGCTTCGAAGGCTTCGAATGGCTTTCAACGTAGCGAAGAAGAGCAACGACTTTGAATGGCTTTCAGCATAGCGAAGGAGAGCGAAGGTTCAGGGCGAAGGGTAGGTTTTGTCGTGAGGGAGAGGTAGAGGCGGAAAACAACGAACGAAAACGAGGATCGCAGGTATAACCCCATGATCTGCGTGTAATAGAAAAAGGTAAACGCATGTTTCAAATAATTTGTTCGGACATGCGAAACAAACAGATAGGCGGCGTTTTCCGCCGCACTTATAAGCTGCCCAAAACGAGCCCTTAATAAATTCGATCACAGGAAGAATTTTTGTTATGATTGCAGGAGCTCCTCTCTGTTGTTTATGTAATTCAAATTAGTTGGATTCCATAAATCTTATAAAACATAAATGTGATCTACAACCAAAAATACATCATTTTAGGCTAAAATCAAACAAAATAGATGAAGTTGCATACTTATTTCTTGGAAAAAATATTGTGCTCGGACTTCCGCTCTATCACGCTTATTATGCACGGATGCAGCTCATGTCCAGTCTACGACCACAATTTTTTTCCCATCTCTTAAGACTTTATAAATAACTAATCACTGCAACTTCCAATATTACAAGTTTACCATTTTAAACTTACGCTTCCTCATTCCAACTCCTTACCCCGCTAGTGCTGGTCTTATTCCCATAACCTTCATTCGACTTCCATCTTTTCCGGCTCATCGCGGGGAAAAATAATTCCATACGGATCAGACACGTAGCTTGCGTGCGGTGTCTGATCCGGACCATAAATCACCTGATTTTACGATTCGAATATATCCTAAATTTTTTTTTTAAAAAAAACGAACTATGCAATAATTTCTCCGTCGCGGGCCATCCATGTTGTACACCTTCGTCTCTTTCCGTGCTATTTCTTTCTCGGCTCAAGTATATTCCCCGTCCCGCCTCATTTCTCGTCTCCTGCACAATTCTCTTATGCAGTAGGTCGGTTCAGAGGACATCGCGTTTCCAGCCCTCTTCTCNGGCGGGGAAAAATAATTCCATACGGATCAGGCACGCAGCTTGCGTGCGGTATCTGATCCGGACCGTAAATCACCTGATTTTACGGTTCGAATGTATTTCGATAGGCCTCACCTAAATTTTTTTTTTTTTTTTAAACGAACTATGCAATAATTTCTCCGTTGCGGGCCATCCATGTTGTACACCTCCGTCTCTTTCCGTGCTATTTCTTTCTCTGCTCAAGTATCTTCCCCGTCCCGCCTCAGTTCTCGTCTCCTGCACAATTCTCTTATGCAGTAGGTCGGTTCAGAGGACATCGCGTTTCCAGCCCTCTTCTCTCTTGCACATTCGATTAAGAGGATAGTGCGTCTCCAGCCCGCCTCTTTCCTATGCATTGGGTCGATTCAGATGACATCGAGCCCAGAAGCCCTTCTCCATCCCGCCCCTCTCCTGTGAATTGGGTAGATTCAGAGGACTTCGAGCTACAAAGCTCTTCTCCAGCCTGCCTCTCTCCCACGCATTTGGTTTTTTTTTTTGTTTTTTGTAAAATATTAGGGCAAATATTTTGTGTATATATTGTATAGGTATCTATGTGACATTGTGTTCTTATACATAGCATGTACACACATCCATTAGACTGCTGTGTGTTTGGATGTAGGTATATTTGCATTTTAATTTTTTGTCTGGCCTTGCTTTATGTATGCTGATGTCTTCGCATGAGAGATTTTACACCAATCTATTTGATAAAAGATTTTGGAGATCATATAACTCGTGCTCTCTCTTTAACATCATTCATTTGATTNAGAGCTACAAAGCTCTTCTCCAGCCTGCCTCTCTCCTACGCATTTGGTTTTTTTTTTTGTTTTTTGTAAAGTATTAGGGCAAATATTTTGTGTATATTTTGTATAAGTATCTATGTGACATTGTGTTCTTATACATAGCATGTACACACATCCATTAGACTGCTGTATGTTTGGATGTAGGTAAATTTGCATTTTAATTTTTTTGTCTGGCCTTGCTTTATGTATGCTGATGTCTTCACATGAGAGATTTTAAACCAATCTATTTGATAAAAGATTTTGGAGATCATATAACTCGTGCTCTCTCTTTAACATCATTCATTTGATTCACCAAATGTTTTCTAATGATATGTTTTATTATACTCTGTAGAATTGGAAGACTTTGTCATCTCTACAGAAGCAAGCAAGTTCTGTTATTGAAGTATTTCGAATCATCCATAAGGTTTGTTTCTTTCTTAGATGTTTTTTATGGTCATTATCTACCAGCAAATTTTGGTTGCGATTGACATGTTATTCTTTTTCTTTAATATGTTTCATTTGGGAGCTTTAATATTTGTGCATATCTTTTAAATATGCAGCAAGTTTCATCTGTCTCGCTAGATGCTCCTAAATGTTTTAATCCCAATGTATGTGGATTCTTGATTATACACATTTCAATTGTTTGCCTTAATTAGTTACTAGATTTTACCATATAAATGGTAGACTGAAGTACGCCTGCACAAATAATATATGCCTCAGCCCTAGTCCTCATTATCATCATTAGCTCATCTCAACTATTTAGGATTATTTTAACAAGATCTTTGGTTATTTCATTGAATGCTATTAAAAGGTGTGTTAGTTCTATTATATAACCTTAGTAGAAGGTTACTTTTGTTACTTTGCAGTTAAATAGTGGAAGTATTTTTCATTTTAGGAATTATATGATAAATGATAGCACAAAACATTTGTGTATTATTTCTTGTTGGGAGAATAATGGTTAGTGTAGTAAGTTCCTTTTTAATGCTTTAATATTATAATTTTAATTTGCAAGTTGTTTTTGATGGTGCTAGTGCATCTATTTTAGCATTTTTAATTTTTAAAATTTGCAATTTGTGTATGTTCATCAGTATTATTTGTTGTTCTTACAAGAATAATTCCCAGTCAATCTTCTTCAACTAGGAGTGTTCTCCGTAATTCCCAAGTTTATTGTGGATGCAATTGGATGTTATATATATGACTCATAAGGTTAAAAATAAAGGATGAATGTGTTATTGTTTCCCACAAAATTGAACAAAGAATGATTAAAATTTTTTTCAATGGATCGATGAATACATAACAACAATCAATGACATCTTATGTCTTTTACGTGAGCATGATGATGTGGTTAGAAATAACTTCAAGGTTGTCTTATTTCTTTTGAGGATGTTCATTGGAGTTCTTGTTGCAGTTGTGATGTGTTTTAAATTTGCGTAAGGATTGTGTAGGAATTATTAGCTCTCATCTTATTAATTTGATTCTTAACTATTGAAATATGTTTTGTCACTGTCATTGTGTTTATAAACTTGTTTCGGGGAAAGTTGTCATTTATTACATGTGCTTGTTATTGTAATCGTTATTGTAATGTTTCTTGTGAATTTCTAAGGAATTGTGCTCAAAATTTTGTCTCTTTTTGTATCAAACCAATGTTCCATTGCTTTACCTGAATAAGTTAGAATGTTTACTTGTAAATAAAAGACCAAAGAACTATTAACACCCAGTCATATAAATAAAAGATCAAAGAACCAATCTTTGGACTACACATTCCATGTAATTAAAAATACATTTTTATTTCTTTTATCTAGGTGCTCATATAGCACCCAATCTTATAAATATAGTTAGCATTAATTGCTTTGTATGTTACATGCATGATTTGCTAAATTGGGCTATTTAACATTCTTTCTGACTATAAGTGAAGATTTTGGCTTTGTATGTTATTCCTATGATGTTGTAAGTGAATTGAGAATATTAAGTATTATGTTATCTTTTTTTTCATAAATATACATTAGATTTTAAATACAATCAACCCAAAAAAAATAAAATATTTGGACTTTTGTAAATTTTCAATTGCTTGAAGTAATTTTACTATCACCTGCACATCTAGAAAGCGATAATATTATAATCCAAAAATACGGAAAACAAAAAAGTAAAAGGAATTTATATTTTTATAATTAAAATCAGTATACAATTGAATAAGTGTCCTCTATCTTCCTAAATTCATGTTTAACCACAATGTCATTATTGAAATACACCTTGTGCGGGTGGATAATTGTCATATGTAGTTGTAATAGACTACCAAACTATAATTATCATTTTGGTTGATTCAAAACACCTTTTCACCTTTCTCCAATGATAACAAACCATTCACTTCGACAAAGGAACATGAAAGACCTTCTGGAGGGGTTCATGGGGGCATCACCGATATCAAGACCATTTTGTAGTCCACTGATAGAAGTTGTGCGGTAACCGTGTCATCGCTCACTATGAATTCTGACAATCTGAACAGATATAGAACTCTTTTAGCCTTGAAACCCCCAACTGGACATTCATCAAAAGAAGATGACTACACTCTTCTAGCCTTAGATTGTGTACAAGGCTCAGATTGTGTACAAGTGTAACAAATAACAACTCAATAATCAATCCAGAAGGATTTCCCAGCTTCTAACCTACATGATTTAAGGCTTATCGCTACAAAATAAGTACAGCAAGATGCACAATTAGTCCTTTTCTCATCCTCTCTTCTACTTTCTCAAACCTCAACAGTACAAAAGTATAACCCTCTTCACCTTCTCTTTCAATGCTGGCAGAGTTTTTACAGAAGAGCCATGCTACATTCTTATGTTCTGTGCTATCTAGTTATCATAGAAATCTAGTTCCATATAAAATCATGCTTGAAATGCGGTGAGATGAGCGTAGTATTCAGGTGGCATGACAAATACTGATTAAGTGCATCGAGCATGGATGTAGCAGAGACTGTTTGTGAAACTGCATTTCATCAACTGTGAAACTGTTTTCATCCCATATGACATGGTAATGAGCTAGTACACTAGTTCTCAGGATCCCAACATGTCTATATTAAGATTTAAATAAAACTCCATAGGATGACAGATTTTGGTACGAACCACAATGCCAGGTAGGATATTTCCAGTCTTGTCTGAAATGTTTTTATTCCTTATGGTTGTTCACATAGAGCCTACTTTGGTGTCTCTTTTGAACCACAACAAAGAACGTAAATTCATCCTTAGCTAAGTTAGAACAACATTCAACGCAAAAATATTCATAAATTGATGTGGTTTAAATTTAAAAAAAAATCACATTTCTGGATACTTAAAAGCAGGATATTGCTTTGTTGCAATAAAAAAGAATTGATGATACAACCAACTGTTTATCAATACTTGTTTTAAAGGTAAGTTACTTTAAATTAAGTAAATCAATTGAAAAAAACTCATAGTCCAAATGCTAAGAAATGTTTTAAGTGAAATAACAACTGATGGACTAGAATTCTCCCTAAGTCTCTAGATGAGTTACAGCTGCTTCAAATATTATAGCTGGATTATCATTGACCAAAAGAATTCTTGAACTAATATCATCCAAAGGAACAATATTCTCCCTCCCATCTGCACTCATAGCAATGTAGGAGAAAAAAATAATTCACAAATTAACAATTTAAATTATAAAATGTGCATTATTAAACTGGTCAATAGAGTTTGAACCACACTTTAACGTTTATTTTTAGTGAAACATTTGCTAATACTGTTTTTTTATCTTAAAACATGCTTTGTTAAACAACATGACCATTATTATATGGAAGAATGGATATAAGAAGCTCCACCTCTTTTCCCTGAGTTTATTCATTGCCATGTTATAGACATGTTTAAGATCCTTTTCTACTTGATGAAACCTTGAATAATAGATTGGTATTACAGATTCTCTGTTGAAATCCATGCAAATACTTAGCATATCTGTGCAAGTTCCTGACAGAACCCATATGTTGTGCTAAAGCTTAATTTTCTTTTTTATCCTGAGTACATAGAGAGCTTAGCTTTCACTGCCGACATGCTTTTCATTTATGTTTCAGGATCAGATATTCAACTTTCAAATTTTTCAAGAAGATAATAAAAATACATAAACTAACACTAATCTAAACTATTTATAAAAAAATTACACAAGGCTTAAGAGAGCTAAAATTGCCACAATACAGGCCAATTTTTGAAGTTCTACTTCTAAAAATCACGCAGAATAACATGGTGGTTTAGAAGAAGCTACTTTAACTAGCTTCATGACAGACATTTTGAAATAGCTTCAAGTTGGTCTCCTGCAACGGTTTAACATATAATTATGAGATTTTCTAGCTCAGATATCACACTTAGTAAACCAAGCTAATAGATTGACAGAAATTTCTCCAGTAAAGAATACAAATAAACTATATATTAGGTGAAACCTCAATAAAACTAATGTGAGAAGTTAGTTATTTTGCACTAGTGTTATAATTGTGTGTCGGATAATTTCATCTGCAATAAAATTGCTATGAAAATTATTTTGCTATGGACATGAGAAAAGGTAAGAGGCGCCAAAATAATTTGCTCTTATTAACAACTTTAAGCATTGAAGATGGAAATTTACAGACGCATAAAACTAAATATTATTTTATGTGAAAATGTGAAATGCTGATATATAGAAACACCCCTACACCATAAGGAACTGAACATAACAAATTTGAAATGTGAATTGCACATTTCAATTGTGTACACCTTCAAATTATATTGTTATCTTTTTTTAAGCTAAAAATGATTGTTCAACTATGTCATTAATGCTTATGTGTTTAGCAAAATTTTCACAAAGGAGTTCTAAGAAAAATATTCAAGCGAGATAATCAAGCGCTCTGTCAATTTACTCATCATCAATGTAACATCACCAATGTCATCCAATCTCTCTTTACATACTGGATGCTTTGTCTTGAAGCCCATATTTATATATGTAAATTCTAAGACATATATGGTAGTATCCGCCTTAGGAA
>JXCR01146249.1:23132-45047 GCA_002079205.1 Phalaenopsis hybrid cultivar
GAACAAATCAGGAATTCCTCCTCTGCCTCTCACACGAGAATAACTGCCTCTCCAGAACTGTCGTGCCTCGCCAAACTGCTCAGGTCCTCCTGCTTCGCGAAATCCCGAACAGGGAACTCCCCGAACCCTTCTCTGCGCGATCTCCACCTCTTCCCTCTAGCCGAGCTGCTCACAAGACTGAACTCTTGCTCCGAAATCCTCTGCCGGCAGCCCTGTCGCAAATTTTCAGCCCTTGCTCGCGGACTGTTCCTCTTCGTCTCACCAAACCGCACAACCTGCGGTGCAAATCCAGTCGATCAAAGCTTTCACTGCTCACCGAATCTGTCGCAATTCGGCTGACTGCGACGCGATCCGCTTGCTCCTCTATTCGTGAATTTTGAACTCCTCTTCTTCGTCGCTGGCCGCGAACACCTTTAAGCCAAGAAGTATGGATCTTCTCACAGACGGCGCCAATTGTTGTGAGATATATACTTGCTGGCATAGAAATGAGACGAAAAAAAAAAGAACACAAGCAAACACAGATCGTTTACGTGGTTCGATCCAACTGGATCTACGTCCAGAAAAAGAACACAAGCAAACACAGATCGTTTACGTGGTTCGATCCAAGTGTAGAAATGAGACGAAAAAGAACACAAACAAACACAGATCGTTTACGTGGTTCGATCCAACTGTTGAAACGCAAAGAACACAAGCAAACACAGATCGTTTACGTGGTTCGATCCAACTGGATCTACAGTCCACAACACAAGCAAACACAGATCATTTACGTGGTTCGATCCAACTGGATCTACGTCCACGGGAGGGAATCAAATCAATATATCATAATACAAAAGAAATAGAGAATACATAGCTTATACATAGAGACGAGCCCTCATCTTCCTTCTATGGCCTCTCTCTCAAATGGAGAATACATAGCTTATACATAGAGACGAACTCTCATCTTCCTTCTATGACCTCCCTCTCAAGCAACACCTTGATACAAGGCCTCAAGATGCATCAATATATCACTAAGGCAAAAGAAATGGAGAATACATAACTTATACATAGAGATGAGCCCTCACAGTTCACTAAGGCAAAAGAAATGAAGAATACATAGCTTATACATAGAGATGAGCCCTCATCTTCCTTCTAAAGGGAATCAATCAAATAGTTCACTAAGACAAAAGAAATAGAGAATACATAGCTTATACATAGAGACGAGCCCTCATCTTCTTTCTGTGGCCAGAGAATACATAGCTTATACATAGAGACGAGCCCTCATCTTCCTTCTATGGCCTCCTCTCAAGCGACACCTTTATAAACCTCAAGGTGCTCTCCTCCTCTCTAACTCTATAGCTATTCTCTCCTCCTTTGTGGTAGCTTAAGATCTCTTCTCTCTTGCTCCTCCTTCGTGATAGCTTAAGATCTCTTCCCTTTGCTCCTCCTTCGTGATAGCTTAAGATCTCTTCCCTTTGCTCCTCCTTCGTGATAGCTTAAGATCTCTTCCCTTGCTCTCCTAGTCCTCACACCCTCTCTATTTATAGAAGCAAGAGGGTAGTAGGTGGGAGGTAGGTGGGAGGTAGGTGTGAGGTAGGTGGGTGGTAGGTGAGCGGTAGGTGAGATGTGGTAGGTGGCGGTGCCACATTACAAAATTGCTCTTTTACCTTAGTTCATTAATTGGGGGTCAAAAATAATATTATTCTTACTCTCCTTGTTGTATTTATGGCTTTTAATTTATGGGTTTATTTTATTTGATTTGTTCCCTTTTTAGGTTTTTTCTTTATGTACTCTAAACCTCCTCTATAAAAAAAACTTAGAGCTTATGAGAGGGGTATTGTGAGAGAAGTGTTGAGTTGTAACCCTAAACTGTTTTTGTTTCTTCTCACATTCTGCTAGTGAAATCTCCGTCCCCGTGGACGTAGGCGAATCAATAAACGCTCAATCACATAAATATTTTTTTATTTGATTGTTGTTGTATGAATTTCTACGTTTTCGTGTTGTTTTCACATAACACTTTTTGTCACTCTTTTTTTTTTTTTTTTTTTTCTTAATTTTTCTTTTATGCTATTTATGATCGCCAGCTATTATAAATGCATTGTTTTCATTTCTGCTTGCATCGCATTTATGTGGCCATTATAGAGGCTACATGCCAGTTCAGCATCTCTTGTAGCACATCTCTTAGGACGTAAGGATGAAGACAAGGCATCAAAAGGTATGCCTTAATAGCTTAAACACATATATTTCTTCTTTAATATTTTCTTTTATTGTTTGGCTTCGCAATCTGTGAAGATGATTCATTTACGACCCCTCTCCAATAGATATCTGATTGTACATATCTCATAGACATATACTAATGCTATAAAAATTTATACTAAAGATTTAAATTTTAATTAATGTTTGATTATATTTCTTCTATAGTTTTTTTGTTTTTTTCAAGATATTGTAAGTGCGCAACTTCTTGAAGAATTTTATAGTTATCAATTTTTTTTTCTTTAACACAGATTTTATAAGTTTATATTTTCCTATGCTAACTTTATGTACTAATATGAAATTTGAGTTAATATCAGAAATATAGTCATATTATTATAACTTTCATTGGTCACCAAGGAAAAACATATAAATTTCACAGTTTATTATGTTACGTATCATATGAGAATCATATCATTTTATACTAACCTCTAGATGGATAAATTTAAACGAGGAAAAAATATTAAGTACAGAGTTGGATGTCTCTGGACTTTGTTTAAAATGAGATTGTGCACGTTGATACAACAAGATTTTATAACAACAATCTATGTAACATGTACAATCTTGTTGTACATGAAGTCCTACATCCGAACTCTGCACATATATGTTCTCTTTTAGTTTTCTCGATAATGAATGTCACATTGTTGGTCATTTATGGTGTTGCCTACCTTTTCACCTGTGATAGCAAATATGCTTGCTAAGATCTCTCATTTTGGGAGGCCCTTTATTGAGAAATTAGGGTGAAGAAAAACGAGAATCGACACAAAACCAGAAGAACATACATAGATTTAATGAGGTTCGACAAAGATGTCTACGTCCTCGGGAGCAGAGCGATGAATTTCACTATTTCAGAGGAGTTCTGTACATACCCATAGGGTTATAGATCATATATATAGATAAAACACACAAATAAAATTACTAACACGCCCTCGCTCCCCCTAACCCACTAACTTCCAAGAGACACTCATCTTCATTCCAGGAGACACACCTCTTCAATTCCAAGAAACACACATCTTCAATTCCAAGAGACTACAAATTCTGGTGTATAAGTCATACCTAACAAATCTCCACCTTGGCGAATATCCAGCCCCTTAAGAGAAGTAATAAAAAAAAACATTATTGAGTTTATTACATCGAAGTGGGTTGGGCAACGATGTCGTCTAACAATTGCAAACATTCAACATGTTCGAGCAATGCAAGAACTTATTGATAGTATCTAGCTTGGTCAACATATCTGCTGCAATTTCATCATATGATTCAACAGAGTGAACTCTACCTATAGCTGTACTCCCCAACAATTTATAGATATTACCTGCAGTGATATTTCCTTTCATCACAGTCAATGCACTTTTAAAAATTTTGATGGTTTCTCTATCCTCATCTGCCTTAGGAATAAAATCATTTTTGTGTAAAGTGCCCAAGGAAATTAAATTCTTCTTCAAATCTGGAATATGTCTTACATCACATAATGTTCTGACAGTGTCATCATACATCTTAATTCTGACTTTGTCAATACCAGCAATATTGTAACATCTATCATCACTCAAATAGACTGAACCAGAATCAGATAACTTGTATGAAGTAAACCATTCTCTGTTATGTGTTATGTGATAAGAGCATCCTGAATCAAGAATCCATGCATTCTTCAACTGAGTTGTTGTAACTGAAAGTATGTCACTATCACTACAATTTGAATTATCACTCTGCACCATATTCATAGACTTGGAAGATACATCATGTTCCTCATCAAACTGCTCTTGAAATTTGGACAATCTCTATTCATATGTCTTTCTCCTTGCACTTGTAGCAATGAATCGTCTTTCTGCCTTTAGGCTTTAACCTGGAATTTCACATTCCAGAACTTCAATACTCCTCCTTCCTTCCATGATCATGCTTACCCTTAACATATAAACTGTCGTCATGAGAGTTTTCCCCTACATTCTGCTTCCGCTAGTTGTGAGCTAACAATGCTGCAATAATATCATCAACTTTGATGGTTTATTTCCCATATGTCAGAGTAGTCACCATGTGTTCATAAGAAGAAGGCAATGAATACAACAGAATTATTGCTCGGTCTTTATCCTCAATACTCACATCAAGCTGTGTCAGATCTGTGATTATTTGATTGAAGACATTCAAATGTTGCGCCAGATCAGTGTCTGCATGCATCTTCAGCCCATACAGTCTTTTTTTTCATATACAATTTATTTGTTAGAGATTTGGACATAAACTGAGATTATAATTTCTTCTTACTTCTCTTGAAGATTTCATATTCATAACATGATACATAATCTCATCTGTCAGACATAAATGTATGGTACCTTCCGCTCGTAGTTGCAATTCTTCCCAATCTCCATCTTCCATATTATCAGGTTTCGTAGCTCGCAAAGCCTTCAAAATTCCTTGTTGTGCCAACAAATCTTTCACTCTTGTTTGCCACAATCCGAAGTTCTCGGTTTCATTGAACTTTACTATCTCGAATTTTGCACCAGACATTTTTATTTGAAATTAATCCTGCAGCGAACTTTTCATGTCTTGTGTCGAAACAAAAATACACCGCAAATAAATTCAAAGAAAACTAAAATTTTCTCTGTTAATTTTAGCAATTTTCCTACAATTCTGCTGTGATTCGTGAATCAAATTTTTCACAAGAAACACTTTTCCTATTCGCATCATCGCCTCAACTAAATTGTTGTCCTACAAGCGAAACCCTTCGCTTATTTCCAAAATAACTCGTGCCTGGTCGCAAAACACCTCGGCGAAACCACTATTCGCGAATTGTCGCGCCTACTCGTTTCGCCTGCACCCTGCCGAACTCTACCTGCCGCAACTCCTGTAAAAAATTTGCTAACTGCGTTGTTCGAACTCCTCTGTTCGCCACTGAAACTCCTCTCCTCTACGAACCAGAACACTGCCTCTGTCGCAAACACCTCACTACAGGAATTACGAAGGAATATTCCTTCTTCTCCTCTGATTGTTGCTTCCGCCGCCTCTCTGTTCCTCTCTGTGGCTACATTGTTGAACTGATGTTCGCACCGAAAGTCCCTTCGCTGACCTCCTCTTAAACCCTTGCTTGCGAACTATTCCTCTCGCTTCCATGGGAACTGTGCAATCGTGAACCCTTCTTCGATGATTTGTGAACTGCTGCTCGTGTCAGCGAACTCCTGCTCTGAATCTGCTTTGCGCGAACTCATGTGTTCGAATCTGCATCATGTGAAAACCTGTCGTCGAGTACTCCTTCAGTCGTGTAAACTCCAGTGGTTGCAGAAGGCCTCGCCGAACTGCTTTGCGCCCCTTCGTTGACCTGCGAATACTGTCGCTAAACTGCCTCGACTTCGGGAACTACATGTAAAACTGGTGAACCGCTCTACTACTCCGGTCGCTACAACCCTCGTCCGAACTTCCGATCGCGGAAGAAAACCTCTCATGCCAACCTCCTTCGCCAAAATGTTGCGAACTTCTGTATCGCGATCTTCCGCTCAAACTCATAGAAGGCCTAGCCGAACTCCTCCTCCAAATCACTGAACTATTCTTCATACCTCCTGTGCCGCCGAAATTTTTCTTCCCTGTCCTAGAACTTCACTCTAATACCAATTGTTGAGAAATTAGAGCGAAGAAAAAATAGAATCGACACAAATCCAGAAAAGCACACAGAGATTTAACGAGGTTTGACAAATATGCCCACGTCCTCGGGAGCAGATCGGCGAATTTCACTATGTCATAGGAGTCCAGTACATACCCATAGGGTTACACATCATATATATAGATAAAATCCACATATAAAATTATTAACACGCCCTCGCTCCCCCCAACCCACTAAATTCTAAGAGATACTCCTGTTCATTCCAAGAGACACACCTATTTAATTCCAAGAGACTCCAAATTTTGATATAACCTAACACCCTTGATGGTGTAACTTTTACTTCACCTTCTGGTGAAATAAAAAACCCTCCATCTTCAATGAAAATTTTTGTTTTATATTTTGATAATGAAATTTCTCGTCTTGTTGCACCCTTCGGATAAGCCTTAGTGGGAAATTTTCAATATGTTCTTCCTTCTGCGGATGATATTAAAAAAATTTTCAAATATTTGTGATTGAGTTTATTTGAAGTTTGAAAATCAACCAAAACAAATTAAGACTATAGATATGTTACTTTAAGATTACACTCAATATTATATTCAACGTTTGTGCTTTAAAAAGAAACTTTGAACTAAAAGAAACACTTGTTGCTAGCCATATCATGCAAGTTATTTGGGGTGCTTATAATAAGATATTATGGGTTGAATCAACTTGTCGAACATCACATCAGCTTATATGATTAACAGAGAAAATGGATAAGTTGATTCTGAATGAGATAATATCATATCTTATTGTAAGGATAAGGGGATACATATAAATTTGATTGTTTTATAAGTATGTTGTTTAGTAATAACAACAGATATTTTTTTGAAACAATGGTTTAATCTCATTAAAATTAATTAATATTCTTACATTAAGCCAAGGATCTGCCAAAAGAAAATATAAACTAGTCAGCTTCAGCAAAGCTCTGGCCGACATTACATCGATCAATAGAAGCTTTCCATCGACAGATGCTTTCGACCAACAGATCACCGACCGACGAACCTCTTGCTTGAATCAAATAGTTTCCTTTGATCGGTTGATCAGTCTTCTCGGCAAAATTGATAGATTCAGTCAACTCGCATAACCGACTAAACCGAGATATCTGACGGTTGATAGACATTATATTTCTTTGTATTATAATATAACTTTCATTCAATAAAATTCAATTATTTTGCTGGTTATTATAATAGTTTCCCTCATTTTCTAACTGTATTTTTAGATCCCTATAAGTAGAAGGTAAGGTCTCGATACAAATAAAATAAAATTCTCTCTTTCAGCTTCTCTCTCTCTATTCTTTTCCTCCTCTCATCTCTAATCCTTGGGCATGCTTTTTGGAAGACAACTGAGGATCCAGAAATTTCCTTTTAAGTATTTCATTATCATTGCAAAGCTTTTATTATACTTGTAAATATTTTGCTTTGTGGAAAATTTATTTAGCTTTTATTAAAATTTTTATGTGGGCATCTTAATCTAATTAATTTTTCTTACCATCATATTTTAAAAACTCACGAAAAAGGTGAGAAACCAAAATGAATATTTGGGATGAACTTGTTTGGGCTGGACTTGAAATTGGAAGAGTTCTTCAAAAGAGGTTTCATGGCCCACTATTGTCACCGGGCTTGATCTTGCCCACATTTTAACACCTCATATCCTAACATTATTTGGTAGGACATGGATATTAAAATGAATACAGTAAATGATATATTATTGCTTTTACTATTTTACATTCAATAATTTGAATATTCGTTATAAGGATGTTCTCAGTCTCATCCAATTTTTCTCCAAAGATAAAATAATATTCCCCTAATATTATATTAACAAAATAGTACAATTGGCCTGCATTTTATCATATGCAACGACTTCTTATATAATAATTATAAGACCTAATCTATGCTGTTAAAATATATTGATACTAACATGAAGAAAAAAAAAACAATATATTGATTATAAGAATAGCAAAACCATTGGTTAATTTCTATAAAAAAGAGAGTCTATAATGTGGAGGAAAACGCACTAATGATATACACTCACACCAGGCAAAAAATACACTAAACAAAGGAAATAACTCGGCCCTCTGCTCTATCTAGTGTCCATATACTTATTATATTACCTAACTTAGAACTGAGGAAGATAAATTATACTTGTAGGCATATGGGCAAATAGACAAAACAAATTTAGTTTACTAAGGTTGGGTCCATTGATCAAGGGAAACCTTTGAGCTTCTTTGCAATCAATGCAAAATATTTGCCCTGGTGGAAAGCGAGCTCAAGTTCTAGCTCTGTAGGAGCTCTTGAGCCATCTCCAGCGAAAGTGCCAGCGCCATAAGGGCTACCTCCCTTCACCTTCTCCATCTCAAACATGGCACCACCAAAGGTGTAGCCAATGGGAACAAAGATCATTCCATGGTGAGCCAGCTGAGTGATTGCTGTTAATCTACACAACAACAAAGGGAAAAATGCCAATACATAAACTAGTATAAGAAGATAGACGAGGTTTTTGAGACAGAAGAAGAAGGAATTACAGAGTAGTCTCTTGTCCACCACCTTGGGATCCAGTGCTGTAGAAAATACCTGCAGGCTTACCTGCCAGTTGCTNACAACAAAGGAAAAAATGCCAATACATAAACTAGTATAAGAAGATAGACGAGGTTTTGAGACAGAAGAAGAAGGAATTACGGAGTAGTCTCTTGTCCACCACCTTGGGATCCAGTGCTGTAGAAAATACCTGCAGGCTTACCTGCCAGTTGCTGGGTTCTCCAGAGCCCACCTGTTGCGTCAAAAAAAGCTTTGAATTGTGCTGCCATCAAGCCAAATCTGGTGGGAAAACCTAAGAGAACACCATCAGCCTCCGCGAGTTCATTTGGTGTGATGACTGGAGCATTGCCCTTTGGAGGAGCGCTCATCTTCGCGACACCTCTTCGGAAAGTGTCTCAGGCACCTGCTCGCGGAATGTGGAATCACTGTTCTGGGTTCATCTCATAACATTGAATGCATTATCTTGTGAACTGGAAAGAGTACCTGCCACAGCTTAGCTTCAACGCCCTCGACAGAGGCGGCGCCATTTCTAATCTCCTCGGCCAGCTTCTCAACATGCCCATACATGGAGTAGTACCTGTGCAGGCAGCAAATATTATTGATCGTAANAGAATCACTGTTCTGGGTTCATCTCATAACATTGAATGCATTATCTTGTGAACTGGAAAGAGTACCTGCCACANGGAATCACTGTTCTTGGTTCATCTCATAACATTGAATGCATCATCTTGTGAACTGGAAAGAGTACCTGCCACAGCTTAGCTTCAACGCCCTCGACAGAGGCGGCTCCATTTCTAATCACCTCGGCCAGCTTCTCAACATGCCCATACATGGAGTAGTACCTGTGCAGGCAGCAAATATTATTGATCGTAATAAACAGGGATTTCTATTTATCCAGAAATCCATAGGTTGGCTTTATTTAATAAAGTATGATATACATAAAATATACATATAGGCCACACCGGACTTAAATTTTGAGGAGTCATAACTACAAGGCGTCTTATAAATTGTTCTGGCATGAAAATCAACTCAGAAAATGGTACATAGATAACATAGCAAGACTAGGCATGTTCAAAGACTAGTATGAAAACTCGAGGATTCTGATAAAAGAGTGCGTTCCACAAGAGCAATACTACCAATTCTAAATTAGAAATCTTGTGGTAAATCTATTAATTGCTGTGGGATAGGAATGATATTGCACAACAATCCTGTGGAACATCTAGATAAGAACTTTAAGGAATAATTTAGCAAAACTAGAGAATAAAAAATACTCTTTCTAGAGCAACATGTTACTGTGAGGTTAGTTATAGCGCAAAAACACCATAAATCGGAACAATCTCCAGATTTCTTTTTTAATTACAAAAAAAAAAAAAAAAAAAGCAGAAGTGATACATAGATTCAATATTACAACGTACATTCTAAGTGTTGCTAGTCGTTACCTTCTAAATGAAGCATGAAATCATTACAGTCACGAGAATTTTTTTTTGAACGAGCAACAAGATCATCAAGCCAATTAAGATTAATTACAAGTTGAACTTCAAGTTGAACTTTTGGATGGTAGGAGAATTTTCGGTTGTGGATCCCTCCCAAGTGAAGGCGGTTGCAACCGCCTTCATTCAAAGTTGTAGCGATCTCGCTTGCGTCTGAAGGTTGTCACGATTTTCTTCTTCGCGCTTCCTCAGGATATTAGGAAGAGAAGTGCAAGAAGTAGTTCATTGCGGTGGAGGAAGAAGAAAGGAAAAGAAGATTGTTCTCTTTTGGCTTTTTCTTGGTGGCTTGTGACAGAAGAAAAAATGAGTTTATTTCTCTTGTAAGTTTATCTTCTTCGGTGTATCTCAGTGTAGAGTAAGGAAGAAGACGAAGACAAAACCTTCGGACGCAAGCGGGATCGCAACAACTTTGATCGCCAGAAAGCAGACAGGCTCGGGACGGCTGTGATTGGCAGAGGAGTTTGCGTGAGAACTCTTTAGCAAGGATCGGTTCGGCCAGCAACCGTGAATCATGAATTCCAGCAGGATTAGTTCACGGCAGTGGAATTCGGCGGGAGAAATTCCGGAGAGGAACAGGTGTTATTTGGCAGCTGAAGTAGGGGAATTTGCAGAAAAGTTTGTTGCAGGATTAATTTAATATGACAATTTCATGTGCAAAATTCAATGTGGTGAAGTTTGATGGAACTAGTAACTTCGGGTTATGGAAAACAATGATGAAAAATTTATTGGCACAACAGGAAATCTTAAAGGATTTTCGAGCAACGAAATCAGATGTCATGAAAGATGAAAATTAGAAAGAATTGCAATAACGAGCGGCAGCGACCATACGCCTATGTCTGACAGATGATGTTATGTATCACGTGATGAATCTAAAATCTCCAGGGGAAGTATGGAAGAAATTGGAAACTCAGTAGTTTGAAAACTTTATTGAGTCTGGAATTTGACATGAAAGACTTGGGTTCTACAAAGAGGATTCTTGGAATGGAAATTTATCGAGATAGAGACTCAAGTCGATTATGTTTATATCAACGAGGCTATGTTGAGAAAGTGTTGGACAGGTTTAAGATGAGCAAAGCAAAGCCTGTAAGCACTTCATTGACAAATCATTTGAAGCTTTCTTCAAAACAGTGTCTTAGAATACAGAAATCGAAGACATGACAAAGATTTCATATGACAGTGTAATTGGCTGCTTGATGTATGCAATGGTATGTACTCGTCCTGATTTGGCTCATGCTTAGTCAAGTCTGCAAATACATGTCTAAACCTGGAAGACGACATTGGAAAACAGTTAAGTGGATTTTCAGATATCTTAATGGTACTGTAGGACATGAAATTATTTTGGCAGTCAGCATAATGATCCTTCAGTTGTGGGATATGTAGATTCAGACTATGCTAGTAATTTAGATGACAAAAGGTCTACAACTAGGTATGTGTTTACTCTTGGTGGAAGGTCTATAGATTGGAAATCAACAATTCAGTCTATTGTGGCATTATCTATAACTAAAGCTAAGTACATGGCAGTAGTTGAAGCTGTAAAAAAAGTCTTATGGTTTGCTGGACTAGTAAAAGAACTGGGCGTTTAGCAAGGTGGAGTTCAGTTGCATTATGACAGTCATAGTGATATTTATCTGGTTAAGAACAAGGTGTACCATGCGAGAACCAAGCATATTGATGTCAGGTATCACAAGATCAGAGAATTGATTGTTTCTGGTGAGATACTGTTGCAGAAAGTTCGTATTGATGAAAATGCAGCTGATATGTTGACCATGCCAGTTACTATCAACAAGTTCTTGCATTGCTTGAACTTGTTGAATGTTTGCAATTACTGGACAGCATGGTAGCCCAACCCACTTCATTATGTAAGAAACTTCATGATGTATTTCTCCTAAGGAGCTGGATATTCGCCAATGTGGAGATTTGTTAAGTACGACTCATATACCATATAAGGGACAGATGTTGGAACGAAGTGGAGAAGAGCAGAAAAATCTGTCCAATCAGGGAAGTTTCGTTATGTGGGTTCGAGGTGCAGCGGCAACGCCCCACGGTACGGTACAGAGGTAATTTTGTAATTATATATTATACTTCATGGTTATATATATATATATATATATTTGTTTGTAACCCTAGGGCTAAGGTTGTATTCTGTACTTTTATTCTGAATTGAAGGAAAGTCGCTGCTCTGCTACCGATAACATAGACATCTTTAGCGAACCTCGTTAAATCTCTTTGTGCTCTTCTAGATTTGTGCGATTCTTGTTTTTGTTCGTCCTAATTTCTCAACAGTAACGGATAACCAAGCAGAGGCAGGTGTTAGGTTCAGAGAAACGAGATAGAACCAAGAGTATGAATTACCAGAGTCGTGAAAGTAATGACAGATCACGAGGAAAGTCACAAAGGAGGAATGCATTCAAAAGTTTTCAATATGAAAAAATGAGACATAAGTGAGCTCAATGTAGACTTTTAAAAAGATAACAAAAGCAAAAATAGAAAGATAAAATAAAAAAGAAGATGCTAATACAGCAAACACCGTACATGTCAAAATTTACGTCGAGCAGTTGATTATGGTGTTTCATATCATGTCACTTTTCGTCATGGTGTGTTTTTTATCTACAATAAGGGTGAAGAAGGAGAATGATGCAAAATATAAATTTATGCGCATGGGTGATGTTTGCATGAATACTAATGTTGAATGTTGATTGTGACTAAAGAATGTGAGGCATGTTCCAAAGATCCACCTGAATTTGATCTCTACCATTATACGTGATAACGATGGATACCTTAACAACTTTTGTAAAGGTAAATGGAAACTTACCAAGGGTTCTTTGGTCGCAAGTAGAGGAAAGAAGCACAATTCTATTTATTTGATCGAAGCTTAGTGATACAAGAGAGAAGTGAATGCAATTGATGATACATTACTAAACTATGGTATATGTGACTCAGTCGCATGAGTCGGAATGGTACGAAGAAGCTCTCCCAGAAATAAATTATTTATAACATAAATTCTACAAAATTGGAGGTATGAAATCATTATTTGGTTGTTAAACAACATAGAGTAGTTGTTAAAACTCTTGCACCATCTAGAAAAGCTAAAGTGTTGGATTTAGTGCATATTGATATATGTTCTATGGAAGTTACGAGTCTCAGTGGCGCTCGTTATTATATATTCTCATTGACAATCATTTCGGGAAAGTGTTGGCTTACGCATTAAGATCTAAAGACCAAGCTTTGTCTTCAAGATTTTTCAGGTGTAAGTTGAGAGGAAAACTGGCCAAAAACTGAAGTGCGTCCACTCATATAATGGTGGTAAGAACAGGTGGAAGAGTACTACATAACTTATGAGATCAAACTTAAGAAACGGCCAAAAACTCCTCAACATATCAGAGTACTTAAAATGATGAAGTGCACGATTAATGACATGATTCGTTGCATGTTATCTCATTCAAATTTGTCAAAGTCTTTTTGAGGAGAAGCTATGAGGTTGGCGGTTGATTTAATAAATCTTTCGCCTTTAGTTTTTTTTTCAATTATAACATACCGCGGAGAGTTTGGACTGAAAAAGATGTTTAATATGGGCACTTGAGAGTATTTTGATGTAAAGTATTTGTGCATGCTCTTATAGACGAGAGTCTAAACTTGATAGCAAAACAACACAATGTATCTTCATTGGGTACAATCATGAGAAATTTTGGTATAGATTGTGTGATTTGATTCACAATGAGATGCAGTTTTTTTTAAGATCGGGTCATTGTAGATTTTGAAAAATCAAACAATTTAAAGACTAACTGTGAAGAACATGTTGATTTAGGTAAATCTCATCCAATTATAGGTCACGGTAGGAATGACAAAGGTATACAGATAGATGCACCACTTTCAGTTGATGATGATCCAATTGATGAGAACCTAGAAGAGGGAGGCACTTTCAGTTGATGATGATCCAATTGATGAGAACCTAGAAGAGGCACATTGAACCTTTATTAAGAAGATCCAACAAAAGGATACTACCTTATATGAGATGTTCTACCAGTGAATATGTGACACTTACTGATGAGGGAGAATCAAAGACTTATCTCGAGGTATTTTCACATGAGAAGAAAGAAGAGTGGTGAGTGTCATGTAATATGAGATAAAGATCCTTAAATGAAAATCACAGAATTAGATTGTGCACCTAAATGACAAATAAATTTATTTTTATGAATAAACTTCAAGATTTTAAAATTTATGATGATCATAAGAAAGTGAATTATACATGGAATAAAATAACAAACACTACTAAACAAGTGCAAAAGATATACTTGAAGAATCAAAAGGAAAAGTTTTTATAAATAAAAATAATTGGTAGTAGAATAATATTGTGCAAGAAAAGATAAAATATAACAAGTTATGTTATAAAAATTGATTTAAATATAAAAGCTTAGAGAACTAGAAAAATTATAAAGTGACCCGTAGAGAGTTTAAGAGAAAAAATTGTGATGTTAAAAATTATGTTCTTAGTGATTTTTATAGTAGGTTAGATACTAAAGAAGGTGAAAAATATATGTATAAACTAGTTAAACAAAGAGAAAAGAAAATTAAGATTTAATTTAAACAAAGCATATTAAAGATAAATTTTTCAATGAGGTTTATGAAAACACGGTCGACCTTAGTAATTTTAATATCGTTAATAATAAAAAGATGTTTTATTTTTACCGCTGCATTAGAAAAAGAAAAGTTGGAGAATCTTTAAAGAAAACCAAAAGTGGAAAATCAATAAAACCTAATGATATCTCAATTACAGTGTAGAAATATTTAGGAGATTTGGGAGTTGCTTGGCTTACTAAATGCTTTAATACTGTTTTAAGAACTAAAAATATGTCTGAGGAGTGAAGGAAGAGTATTTTGGTCCCTAATTTTAAGAATAAAGGGGATGCACAAGAGTGTGGAAATTATATAGAAATTAAATTGATGTGTTAGACTTCAAAATTATGGGAGATGGTAATTGAACATAGTTTAAGATGTGATACAGATTTCTCATAATCAATTTGGATTAATGACGGGCATATCTACTATGGAAGCTATACATTTATTAAGAGGTTTGATGAAAAAGTACAAAAAGAATAAGGAGGATCGACATATGATTTTTATTGATTTAGAAAAGCTTACGATAAGGTTTCAAGAGAAGTCTTTTGGAGAGTTCTAGAGAATAAAAGTGTTGATATGACTTATATACAAGTCATTAAAGATATGTATATTAGAGTTGTTACTTGTGTTCGAACAGGAGGAGGATTGACCATATATTTTCCTATTCCAGTTGGATTACATCAATGATCGACTTTAAGCCCATATATTGTTGTTTTAGTTATGGATGCTCTTACTGGACATTTCGAAGAGGATAGACCCTGATTTATGTTTTTGGCTGATGATATCCTTCTTGTGGATAAGAATAGAGAAAGAGTTTAAGATAAACTTGAATTATGGAGGTTTACATTAAAGTCTACAGGCCTTCGTGTGAGTAGATCTAAAACTAAATACATAGAATGTAATGTTAATAGTAGTAGTTGTAGCGACAGAGTTTGAACTATGGGTGACCAAATAATTAAAAGGTGTGATTGTTTTAGAAATCTCAGGTCTATTATTAAAAGTGATGGTGATATAGATAAGGATATTATTAGTAGAATTCAAGTTGGTTGGTTAAAGCAAAGGAATGATTTGGGCATGTTATGTATAAAAAAGTATCAATTAGACTGGAAGGAAAATTTTATAAGATGGTGCTGAGACCGGTAATATTTTATGGTGCAAAATGTTGTCCTTTAAAACAAAAACGTAAAACAACGTTAAGTGTTGTTGAGATGAGAATGTATAAGCGGATGAGCGGCTTGACAAGTAGAAACAAAATGCAATATTAATAAATTCGTGATAGGGTTGATGTAGCTCCAGTGGCGGAAAAGATTAAATAGAGTCATGTTAAATCATTTGATCACATTAAACATCTACCATCTGATGATCCTGTTAGGATAATAGATGCTTTAGATTTCACTTATATTAAAAAAAAGTAGAGGTATGCCTAAAAAGACTTGGGCATATTGTCTAAAAAATAATCGTAATATTTCATAATTAAAAAAATTATGTCACTCAATAGGATGCAATGGAGAAAAAGGATTCATGTAGCCGATACCACTAAGTGGGATAAAGGCTTATCGTCGTCGTCGTTGTTGTTGTATTTTTATTCTCTTTTCACATATTCAATTTATGTTTTATAATTGTCTATGCTTAAGAAAGCTTACGATAAGGTTCCTTTAGATATCCTTTGGAGAGTTCTTAAGAAGAAAGATGTTGATATAACTTATATTCAAGTCATTAAAGATATGTATACAAAAACTGTTACTTGTGTTTGAATAGGAGGATTGACCAAATATTTCCTATTTATGTTGGTTTACATCAAAGATCGGCTTTAAGCCCATTTCTTTTTGCTTTAGTTATGGATGATCATACTGTACACTTATAGAAGGATGTACCTTGGTGTATGTTTTTTGCTAATGATGTCCTTCTCATGGATAAAAATAAAGAAATAGTTCAAGATAAACTTGAATTATGAAAATCTACATTAGAGTCTAATGACCTTCGTGTCAGTAGATCTAAAACTGAATGATAACAGCTCTAGTGGCGGAGTTGGAACTATGGGTGATCATATCATTAAAAGGTGTGGTTGTTTTAGAAATCTATGGACTATTATTAAAAGTGATGGTGATATAGATGGGGATGTCATTAGTAAAATTCAAGTTGGTTGGTTATAGTGAAGGAATGCATCGAGTCTATTATGTGATAGAAAAGTACCACTTAGACTGAAAGAAAAATTTTATAAAATGGTGTTGAGACTGGTAATGTTCTATGGCACAGAGTGTTGGCCTTTAATAGAGAAGCATAAAACAAAGTTAAGTGCTGCTGAGACGAGAATGTTTAGGTGTAGCTCAGTGGCGGATGAGTGGCTTGGCACGTAGAGACTATATCTGTGATAGGGTTGGTGTAGCTCCAGTGGCGAACAAGATTGAAGAAATTCGTCTTAAATGATTTGATCACATTAAACGTCGACTATCTAATGATCTTGTTAGGAGAATAGATGTTTTAGATTTTACTTATATTAAGAAAGTCAGAGGTAAGCTAACAAGACTTGGGCATATTGTCTAAAAAATAATCGTAACATGTTAGAATTAAATAAAAATATGCCACTCAATAGGACGAAATGTAGAAAAAGGATTCATGTAGCCAACCTCACTTAGTGAGATAAAAGCTTGTTGTTGTAGTTATTGTAATTTCATTATCTTTTGACATATTCAATTTATGCTTCATATTTGTCTATGCTTAATAAATTTTATTTGTGTTATTATTTCTTTATCAATTTTACATATACTCAGTAAAATTTATTTAAAAAGGGAATATAATTTGATCATAAAGACTATTTTGTGGTATTTTAAAAAGTTAGTTGAGAAAATTACTTTATTGTGATTATAGAAAATTAATTTATAATTTATTTAGTGATGATTAAGATAGTTAGAATGAATTAAAAAACTTTTTTAAAAGAAATAGTTTGTATTGATTTAAAAATTTAGATAAAATATTTATAAGTGGTGATGTTATATAGGTAGTGGCCATTTTAGTGGTCTTGCATGTATAATAAAATAAGTAATAAGCGGTAAACTTATTCGAGAAAATATTAAATATTATAATGCAGGATATCATAATTAAGTAGTCTTCAATGTATAAAAATATTTTACTTGAATGAAAAAGGTTAACAGCTAAAATTTTAAATAAGGAATATTTAAAATAAAAAATATTTAATATTACACGAAATTAAAAAAAATTTATATCGAAAGTGATTTCAACCCGATTATTGATTTCCACATCACATGAGAAGTGTGAGCCATCTAATGATACTCACTATGGTACTCTGACCAATTATGTACAATCAAATGAGAAACAAGCAAAAAGATATGCAAACATGGTAGTCTATTTCGTTGACCCATAATACCAATAAACAACTGAAGAGCATCCAAACATCAAGACTCAATAATTTATAATCTGTTGAGTTCTACTCAACAATTATTATTACATTACTGCACGTTTAGTGGAAAATACATTGATTTCAATTGAAGTGATTTTTGTCTACTAGATTTTCAGGCATTAGATATACTTTCAACAAACAAAAATCTATTGAAAAGCCAAATTACCAATTGATTTAAGTGCTTTAGGTGAGAGCAAAGCTTGATATTTTAACACCAACAAATTTTTTCAACTATCCGATATAGGATTTGACCCAAAACTCCCACATACCTCAAAACATTAAAGCTTCTACATCGGAAAACCTTAGAAGCCCTGATCCTCACAAAATCCCAGCTTTGATTTCTTAACTCTTTCAAGAAAATATCAAGTCTTTCAAGACCCCCATTTTCCACATAAGGCCGAAATTATTCCACCATTTTTATAGGACTTTTGCATCATGACGCTGGGATCAGGTAAGTGTCATAATACATGTCAATGACCTTGAACAGAGTGACGCAACCAAAAATACTGTAAGCAAGCGGGGTAACTCTTAGTTGGACAACCAGAATCATTTCCTCAAAAATAAATATTTCAAAAGGACTTCAGATTATCAATCAATAAATAAATAAATAACATAAAAGTTCGCATTAAATTACTACAGTAAAATACCAGACATGTTCATGGGGACAATGTTATCAATCCCCACTAACAAGATGAAAAGTCAAAAGAATATAATTCTATAAATGCCTAACACGATCCCTTCCATCTTTATTCTTTCAAACTTTCTTTGCAAATTAGTAACGCACAACTCTTTTTTTCCCGCTATAGAATTACTAATTCATTTTCCAACAAAACGAGAAAGGGAGAACAATACTTGTATTACAAACAATGCAGCAAAGATGGTCCTCTTCATGCTGCAAAACCATATCTGATACTTTCTTTACCTCGAGCCAATTAACAGCATAAGAGGTAAAAAAAAGAATTTTTTGGTGAAAAATAAGACCACATTCACTTATCGTATTCACTGCTATACTAAATCCATCAGAATATCTAATTCTCCTCTAAAATTCGAAGCTTTTCAAAGCTCTGGCTCGGCATACTATATTGAGTTAAGAATTAATAAAAGAAAAAAAAACAACTTCAAGAGGAAAAAATTAAAATTTTGAATCACAACAATGTTTAGGTTTTTCCAACAAGTAAATGGTTCCGAGCCAAATATCAAAAACAAATTAACGCAATTCAGATAACCAATAAAGAAGAAGTAACCAAGGAACCTTCAATCTAAAAATCTCAAAATTGATACCAAAACTCCATGTAAGAAAGATCAAAGGATACGCAATTCAGATAACCAAAACTCGATCGAGCCGCTAGCTAAAAATTTAAACAGAAACAAAAGAGAGTGAATAGACAGAGATCGCTTACACGATATAAATCTTGGTCGCCATTAATGTATATCGACGAGCTAGGCCACTCTCGCCGGGGTTGGAATCCTAAAATGAAGAGGACGGCCGCTCTGCAGGAAGAATGCTCTTGGTTCCGGTATTTATATAGAGAAATATCGGCAGTAATTTCTCTTAGCCACTGATTGGCTGGGGTTTATCATTTTATAAGATAGTAAATATAAGGATAATTTTAAAAGATTTTATTTTTGAAGTACGAAGAATTAAAAATACTTAAATACAATGTATGTATTTTGAATATTGTTTTATTTCCAACAAATTTTTGCCATCCGGCATGAATTACAATGTATGACATAGATAATTAACTCATTAGTCGCATTTTTTAGTAAGAAATATTCAAACATCAAAACAAACTTATCCAAAGAACTTTAATTTCAGCAAACTCGTAGTCAAACTGACCGGTTCGACAAGTAAAACCCAATATTATCAGAATAAGTCTAATCTGAGTCAAATCAAGTTCAGATCAAGTCATTAAAATGCTCTTCAAAGTTTTGTTCACATATTTAAAATATTAAATGAATCTCAACTCTAGCAAACTTATAATCAAATCGAGTGTCTCGATAAGAAGAATCCAACCAGCTTATAATTGCTCAATTCCATCATCATTTGGGCACTCAAATGTTCAGCAAATATCGTCTAATCGAATGAAGTCTTATGGACTATCTGATCTAAGTGTTTCATATTCCTGCATTCGTTGCACCCAGGACACTAAAATAGAGCAACACTCCTCTCATGAGGGGGGATTGGAGGCTTGAGAGAGAACATAAAAATTTGAGAAGGAGTTGAAGTCCAACATCTCTTATCACACATTGATCGCTGCAAGCAGCCATCGACTACCGTCGATCGTCGTCAACATCTTCCGACTACCATCGATCTCAGCCAACCGTCGTCAATCGTCATGGATCACTACTAACTGACGTCGACAACCACCGACCGCTGTCGAACACTATTGACGTCTTCAACCACCTACTTCCCGCTTTTGATTTCCCTTCATATGCGCTAGAATAGGAGGGTAAAGATGCAGAAATAGAAGAAGAAAGAGATGCATTATTGATATTGAGGATAATGTTACCAGTCACAACATTAGAATTCCTAACAATTTTATTCTGAACTAGAATTATGCCTTCGTTAACAATTGTGTTAACTGAATCAGAAATAGCATGCAAGATAGAATACAAACTTCTATAATCAAGTTTTGTTGACCAATCGAAATATCACCAATAGAAATTAACATCAAGAGCTACATGATTATTAGGATTAACATTAGATTCAATAGGATGAATTTCACTAATATCTCCATATCTCAATTTAGTAATGCTAGCAGATAAATCAGCAGAAATATTAAGATTGACAACATTATTATTATTAAATGTAATATATATTTAATACAAGCAAATTAGCCATACATAAACTTTAATATGTATAATTATAATTTAAATATAATTTTTTTAATAAATTAGCTTGTGGTGCTCCACTTAAGCTTGCCAACAATCATAAGCGGGTCATTGAACTTTGACTTCCAGTCCCTATGTGCTGTTAAAGTTTTACTTTACAGTCAGAATCTTCGTCCTCCATTTATTAATTTCCTTTTTCCTTGATGTATGGGTGAAGGCTGGAGCTGGGTGGGTGGCTTCTTTCCCAAGTCTGCCTCGCTTTGAAAATATTGTAAGCCCTTCAGATCACATTGCTATAATCACACATAACCGCAATCATGGCTGCTTTGCCTCTTTGCTTGACCTTTTGCTGATCCAATTATGAATCATACATATTTCTCCGCAGATCACGGCAAATAGGGTTCATTGTGTAATTTTTTTCAAACTTTGTATCATGTTGCTGGCTTATTACAAAATTTATTTATTTATATGAACAAGAAAATAAAAGTTTGTTATATTAGAGATTAATTTTTTGGAATTTATATATCATTGCGATTAATTAATCACTCTAAATTGTACATTAATTCACCTACAAGTTCATTTATTTTTTTATGATCAAGTGCTAATTAGAACGAGTTATTATATATGGAGGATGGATTGATTGATCAATTTGGACATTTTTTTCTTAATCCAATTATAATATCCTGTTGACAATTAACCAAAAAACATCATATTATTTAAATGAACTCAATCATATAAATAGTTAATAGATAATGATAGTTTTCAAGAAATATGAATAATTATATTTTGATTGATAATTTCTTAATAAATATGATAAAAAATAAGAAGAATTTTATCATCATATCGTCGTTGAAACATGAATTCCTTTTAAATAAGGGATAAAAAGTTAATTTTTTTGTCTAATCAAATTAAAAAAATTAGCTCAATTTTACTTCAACTTAATAAGTGAGTTTACAAAATATTATAATTTAATTTCATTTTAATTTTCTCAATTCAAATTCTTCAAATCAAAGCAAGTGAGCACAAAGGCGCGCTGATTCATGAGACTTAAGAGTGCCCAAGGATAGAATCTAAAGTTGACTATGGGATCAATGAAGTTATTAAATCAAAATACTCCATGGTCAAATTTTAAGAATCCAATTTGTGGGTGATGAAGAAATATGACTTTAGGGTATA
>JXCR01146250.1:0-50927 GCA_002079205.1 Phalaenopsis hybrid cultivar
ATTCTATCTACCTATCAAATTTTCTGTTTATGTCCCCCTTGTTGATTAAGCAATAGGGCATTAAAGAGTTTTATATGGTATTGATAGTTTTTGTTGCATTGTATTTTTGAAATTTAATGATTATCTTTTGTCGACACCTTGAATTTTTTCGAGTAAAAATGAGTTTGATTTGTGTTTGGGAGGGTTTGTAGGGTTTATTGGGGTTTAGCTCAAGTTCCGGCTCATGTAAGTTTCAAGTAACTTATTTGGGCTTAATTTAGTCATCAAGTGACACTAGGAGGGAGGTCATATGTCTTAATGGGACTGGATATAAGTTGATAACAACCTATGTGCTGGATAATGTTATAGGAGAATGCATTCTTTATATTGATGAAATCATCCCATTTCAACTCATTGGACTTATTTGGTTGTTTATCATTAGATAATGTCTTAGAAAATTTTAATTAGTGATATTTGAAATTAATGTTGATTGCTAAATTGATGAATTTCATTACGTCTTGAATTGCTTCTTCTATTTTCAAACAACTAAATGTGCCTTTAGTCTAGACTACGCTTCAAGTGCGTTAGAAGGCTGGTACATTGTGTCATAAAAAAAATGTTTGGAAAATTAGTTGATGAGCTACTAGGATTGCATGGTAGCCCAAATAATGTGTTTATAATNATCACCCACCTATGTTGAATATCTTTTTCTAAGAAAAGTACTTTTTGATTTTCATCTTTAATACACTTTACTTGAGTTAAATCTTTACTTTTCTTTTCTCTTTGTTTGGCTAGTTTATACATATATTTTTCACCCTCCTTAGTATCTAATCTATTATAAAGATTAGTTTATACATATATTTTTCACCCTCCTTAGTATCTAATATATTATAAAGATCATTAAAAGCAACGTCACAAATTGTTCTATTAGACTCTCTGCGGGCCGTTTGATATTTTCTCCAGTTCTCTAAGCTTTTACATTTAAACCAATTTTTATGACATAACTTTTTATATTTTATTTTTTCTTGCACATTATTATTCCACCACCAACTATTTTTATTTGTAAATATTTTTCTCTTTGATTCTTCAAGAACATGTTTTGCTACATGTTTAATAGCGTTTGATACTTTATCCCACATCACATTTGCTTCTTCATGAAATCCCAAATTTTAAATCTTGAATTTTACTCATAAAATTAATTTTATTTGTATCTTTTAAGTTTCTCCATCTAATTCTGCAATTATGAGTCCTAAAATTTTTTATTTTACAACTCTTAATCTTAAAATTTAAAATTAATAAACGATGTTGGGTATTTAAATTTTCACTTGGAATGATTTTACAATCTTTACAATCACGACGATCTCTTATTCTCATAAGAAAATAATCAATTTGTGTTTTATTAGATCCACTCTTATAAGTAATAAGATGTTCATCCATTTTCTTGAATAAAGTATTAGTAATAACAAAATCATACGCTAAAGCAAAATCTAAAATAGCTCTACCTTCTTCATTAGTTACTCCAAAACCGTAGCCACCATGAATATTTCTGAAATCTTCTACCACTCTACCGACATGTCCATTTAAATCTCCTCCAATAAAAATTCTTTCTTCAAGAGGTATCATTTGTATTAAGTCTTCTAAGTCATTCCAAAATTTATCTTTAGACCCTGTATCTAAACCTACTTGAGGAGCATAAACACTTATAATATTAAAAATCTTAGTATCAATGATAATCTTAAGGGCTATAATTCTATCACCAACTCTATTAATTTTTACAACATTATCTTTCAAACTCTTATCTATAATTACACCTACACCATTTCTAGTGCGACTCTTACCAGAATACCAAAGTTTAAAACCTAAATTATCAATCTCCTTAGCCTTTTCTCCAACCCACTTAGTTTCTTGAATATATAAGATATTAATTTTTCTATGAATCATAATATCAACTAATACCATTAATTTACCATTGAGAGTGTCTATATTCCAAGATCCTATCCTATTATTAGTTTCATTAGTTTTATGGACTAACTTTTTTACGCGCATTCGCCCGTAATGTGGGAACCCTTGCTTATTTAACACTACACCCGGGCGCCGGTGTAGCGGCCCTTGCACACTTTTCACTGTATCCAGACTTATACAGCGCGTCGCTTCCAGGGAATGCCCTAGCACTTACACAATGATCAAAAGGATTCATGTCATGATTTTTTCGACAAGTTTTACCTGGCTGTCGACTACACTAACAGCAACCCTCCACTTTTCTCATCCGGGCTTGGGACCGGCAATGGCAGTGTTAAATCAACCTCGTACATCCTTATTCCATCCTAGAGTTACCAAAATCCATCAATACCTACCCAAGCAACCCTTAATGTTTTTCTGCACTCTAAATCAACCTCGTATATCCTCTTTCACTTCCCAAACCTAAACCCACCAAACCATAGCCAAATCTTAAACTAACCTTAATTCCCTCTTNTCCAAGCAACCCTTAATGTTTTTCTGCACTCTAAATCAACCTCGTACATCCTCTTTCACTTCCCAAACCTAAACCCACCAAACCATAGCCAAATCTTAAACTAACCTTAATTCCCTCTTGTTAATTTTCAAAATCAGCAACCCTAAATATTTTCTCTCCATCCTAAACCAGTCCCATAGACTCTCTCTCACCTCCCAAACCTCCATACCACCAATGAGAGGACTGTTGGAAGTCGAAGGCCCTCCAATCCAAGAGGTTAGAGCAGCTCCGCTACCTTCAACATCTCCGACTTGACATTGTAGCATGAGGATTCAAAAAGCTTTAACATATTAGGTCGAAGCACCACCAACCCCGATTAATTGACACGGGGCGGGGAGGGGCTCCTGGACCAATTCGTTCCATATGTGAGAGGGCCGGTCGGCTCTCTCTCTTNATCCGACTTGACATTATAGCATGAGGATTCAAAAAGCTTTAACATATTAGGTCGAAGCACCACCAACCCCGATTAACTGACACGGGGCGGGGAGGGGCTCCTGGACCAATTCGTTCCATATGTGAGAGGGCCGGTCGGCTCTCTCTCTTTGGTTAGGGTCACCGCCCACTCCTAATAGCAGCAAGGGTATTTTGCTTGTTTGCTTTTGTTAGGTTTAGTTTTTTGCTGATTACAAATTTGTGGTGGTTTATTGTATTCTGGTTTTTTTTTGTTCATTGATCTGTGAGAGCCTTTGCTCCCTTTGTGATTTCCAGATGGGAACAAGTTTGTATCTACTGCATTGAGTGGTGGCAATTGTATCCCTGAGTTATTGGTAGTGACATCTTTGGTCTTATTCCTTTGTCAATCCTGCGGGTGGTGATTTATGTATCCCGATCGGTCGTGAGAGTAGGAAACTCGTGTCTGATATCTTTTATTTGATTAACACATCTCTTCTTTGTTCTTGTTTTTTTTTTCCCCATTTCGGATTGCTTTCTTTGTTGTTCCTGTTGAATTTCTCCAACCCCCCTTGTTCTTTCAGAAAAGTAAGAAGNTCCCATTTCGGATTGCTTTCTTTGTTGTTCCTGTTGAATTTCTCCAACCCCCCTTGTTCTTTCAGAAAAGTAAGAAGGGGTACAAAACACAAGAGTGGCTTTCTAGGCCCTACCAGCACTGCCATAACTGGCCATCTCCTCCCTTAAACTAGCCAAAAAGGAGGGGTCACTATCTAAACTATGCCAAAAGCAGATCCATGTAAAGCGTGCGGAGCATGAAAATGGGCCATTTTATCACAATTTCTATGCACAAACAAGAAAAGGACCTGTTTGAAGTCAGTTAGGAAGGTAACGTCGGGGCTGAAGGCGGGATGATGTCTCCACGTCATTGAGTCCATGCTGCTCCGGAATGACTCCAGTGCTGTTGCATCATCACCTTCAATAACGATTCCCATTGTTTCAAGCATCCATGCTTCAATGAGGATCTGAGGAACAGGATCACCTCTCTCTCAACAGGGAGCTATCCCAATATTTCATCTGATGTCCAGACACCCCAATGAGTTTGCCCTTCTCATCACGGATAACTACTCCAATACTGGCTTGATAATTATCAAGAAGTACCCCATCAATGTTGACTTTGACTTGTTGGGGGCTGGCGGTTCGAATAGTACCACTTTGCTCCTCAATAGGTTGTGTCTGCATCTGGGTTCACACAATTGATCTTTATTTGACCTTCATTTGATGGAACTTGCAAATTGTTATGCGGATGATACATAAAGATTTTTATAAATTATACACCAAATACATCATGCTGATCGTATGTTGCCTACAGGAAGGGCTCTATGAGTATAAGTACATAGTAGATGGTGAATGGATCTGTAATACTTCTGAGTTAATGACAAGTCCACAAGGGGATGGCCATGTCAATAACTACGTTTGTGTAAGGAATTCTGCCTAATATATGAGACTCATCAACTTGCTTTCTTCCGGTCACAAACATAGGAATCTACTCTTCCTGCACATCTTTGCAGGTCCCATGCACTGATACTGATTCCAAGTCTACAGCACTGCGAAAGCGTTTGATAGAGGAAGATGATCTCACATTGCTGGAAAGGCAGATAATTCTNGAGAAATTTCAGAATTCTGTACACCATATCCAAGTGCTATTTATTTGGGTTATTCATTTGTTGACCCACAATACTAGCAGGGTATCTAATATTTGCGTATGTGATAGACAGATGAGTTTTTCTACTAATCTTTGATATCTTTCCTTATCAACAGAGACACTTTCTTCTCCCCACTTTGATTTCTGATTATGATCCATTGGAGTATCAGTAGGCTTACATCCAATCATTCCTCTCCTTTAGTAGATCTAGATGTATTTCCTTTGTGATATAACAATGCATTTCCTAGACCTTGCCACCTCCATATCAAAAAAATATCTCATGGTTCATAAGTTCTTGACTTCAAACTCCATGGAAATTAGTTCTTTGATGAGAATCGATCTTTCATAATTACCAGTAAGAATCATATAATCNCTCATTTTGATTCTATCTACCTATCAAATTTTCTGTTTATGTCCCCCTTGTTGATTAAGCAATAGGGCATTGAAGAGTTTTATATGGTATTGATAGTTTTTGTTGCATAGTATTTTTGAAATTTAATGATTATCTTTTCTCGACACCTTGACTTTTTTCGAGTAAAAATGAGTTTGATTTGTGTTCGGGAGGGTTTGTAGGGTTTATTGGGGTTTAGCTCAAGTTCCGGCTCATGTAAGGTTCAAGTAACTTGTTTGGGCTTAATTTAGTCATCAAGTGACACTAGGAGGGAGGTCATATGTCTTAATGGGACTGGATATAAGTTGATAACAACCTATGTGCTGGATAATGTTATAGGAGAATGCATTCTTTATATTGATGAAATCATCCCATTTCAACTCATTGGACTGATTTGGTTGTTTATCATTAGATAATGTCTTAGAAAATTTTAATGAGTGATATTTGAAATTAATGTTGATTGCTAAATTGATGAATTTCATTACGTCTTGAATTGCTTCTTCTATTTTCAAACAACTAAATGTGCCTTTAGTCTAGACTACGCTTCAAGTGCGTTAGAAGGCTGGTACATTGTGTCATAAAAAAAAATGTTTGGAAAATTAGTTGATGAGCTACTAGGATTGCATGGTAGCCCAAATAATGTGTTTATAATGTGTATATTAATGTTATTCATCATCTTATTTCTATTAACATTTGTTATATTGTTATATGAGGTGAAAAATTTGATCGCCTTGCATAAGTGATGCAATTCAGGAGTCTTAGCTATAGTTATTGCATGGCCGGCCTTTATAAATGAAGCCTTCCACTATGTTTATCGCTTATGCCAAAGTGTTTCTTTAGAGTTTCAAGAAGTTTAGGGTATTTCTCTAAATAAACCTTCAATTTTTATTTGCTATTCGTATAGTTTGAGAATGTATTTTAAACCTGTCTGATTGTATTGCATTAGAAAAAATATTTTTATTTCACTTTAATTGACCTTTAAAAATATATTATTATCACACAAGAGTTCACAATATAATTGTATTATTTTAAAATTAATAAATTTAGCTAATAGTTTTTAATTTTACATGAAAAATGTTTTTAAATAAATTATTTAAAATTAAATTTTATTAATGATTTGTGGCATGGAAATTGGTGAAAACGATTTTAATCATTTTGCTATATACTGAGTAGGATTATTATAGAAAAAAGGTTTGAATAGGAATAATTCTTTTGATTCGTATTATTCACATGTATGGTACATATATAGAGGGAAAACAACCCCTCCTAATTTACAAACTTACTAAATATCTAATCTAAACTAGGAAAGAAAATAATTTTAAAATAAGAAATAAAATAACATAGAATAGGAAAGTGATAAACTAAGCAAGAGTTTTTAAGTTGTCCTAATCAAATATTTTATGATCTTTTCAGATTTTCTTCAAATTCTTCTCTGATTTCAACACTCTTAAGTTGAGTTGTAGATGTTGTAGACCAAACTTAATATTGAACTTTGAGAATGTGCTTAAAGGAAAAGATTTGGTGAAGACTAACTTGTTGGTGTGTTGAGATGTAGTTTAGTTGTATAATTCTTTTGTTAATCTTTTAAGAAATGAAGTGTCGATCAATTTAAATATGCTTAGTCTTGTCATGATGTACTAGTTTCTTGATAAATATTGATAGTTGCTTGACTGNTTATCTAATCTAAACTAGGAAAGAAAATAATTTTAAAATAAGAAATAGAATAACATAGAATAGGAAAGTGGTAAACTAAGCCAGAGTTTTTAAGTTGTCCTAATCAAATATTTTATGTTCTTTTCAGATTTTCTTGAAATTCTTCTCTGATTTCAACACTCTTAAGTTGAGTTGTAGATGTTGTAGACCAAACTTAATATTGAACTTTGAGAATGTGCTTAAAGGAAAAGATTTGGTGAAGACTAACTTGTTGGTGTGTTGAGATGTAGCTTAGTTGTATAATTCTTTTGTTAATCCTTTAAGAAATGAAGTGTTGATCAATTTAAATATGCTTAGTCTTGTCATGATGTACTAGTTTCTTGATAAATATTGATAGTTGCTTGACTGTCACAATATATATTTATATATATATATATGTATATTGGCCTATTAAAGGTACATTCTAGTTCCCTTAACAATTTATGAATCCAGATTCCTTCATAAATTCTCAAGGCCAGTGCTCTATATTTTGATTCTGCACTTATTCTAGAAACAATTGCTTGCTTCTTACTTCTCCATGTCATTAGATTTTCTTATACATAAGAGTAATAACATATGGTGGGTCCTTCTGTCAGTGAGTTCTTCAGTCCAACTAGTATCAATGTATAATTTCACATTTATGTTCCTAATTTTCTTAACAATTAATCTATAACCAAGAGTCTTCTTGAGAAATTTCAGAATTTTGTACACCATATCCAAGTGCTATTTATTTGGGTTATTCATTTGTTGACCCACAATACTAGCAAGGTATCCAATATCTGCGTATGTGACAGACAGATGAGTTTTTCTACTAATCTTTGATATCTTTCCTTATCAACGGAGACACTTTCTTCTCCCCACTTTGATTTCTGATTATGATCCATTGGAGTATCAGTAGGCTTACATCCAATCATTCCTCTCCTTTAGTAGATCTAGATGTATTTCCTTTATGATATAACAATGCATTTCCTAGACCTTGCCACCTCCATATCAAAAAAATATCTCGTGGTTCATAAGTCCTTGATTTCAAACTCCATGGAAATTAGTTCTTTGATGAGAATCGATCTTTCATAATTACCAGTAAGAATCATATAATCTACATATACTATCAATTCAACAATATAACCTCCCTAAGAATATTTTACAAAAATAGTATGATTAGTTTGAATTTGACAATACCCATTAAATCTTATGGTTTTTAGCAAACCTTTCAAACAACTCTTGGTAATTAGTTAAGCCCATAGAGAGATTTCTTCATTTTGCATGCTAGGGGTTTGTTGAAATCATTCTCAATTCCTGGTGATACTCCATATACTCTTCGTCTAAATCCCCATTCAAGAAGATTCATTTTCTTATGTCAAGTTGATGTAGCCCTCATTCCTTATTAACTGTTACTGAAAGGAGAACTTTGATAGTGTTAAGTTCGGAAATTGGCGTGAATGTCTACTAATAGTCGATCCTAAAAGCTTTAGTGAAATTTTTTGCAACAATTATGGCTTTGAATCTCTCAATACCCCCATCAGCTTTGTATTTGATGTGAACACCCATTTACACCAAACCAACTTCTTTTAATAAAGGGGTTTAGTAAGAATAATCCATTTACCATTATGTTTTAATGTTCGAGTCTCCTCTTCAACTGCTTTCCTCTATTTTGGATTTTCAAGAGTTTCATGAATGAATTTAAGAATCTTCATACTATCAAGGTTAAAAATAAAAGTTTTGTAGGATGAGAATAGATTCCCATAAGCTAAGTACTCTGGAATTGGATATTTAATGCATCCTTCCTTGTTACTAGCATCGAAAAAGAATGGAGATAACTCATGAGCACAGGACTCCTTACCCAAAGTTTCAGGTGAATACAAGCTCATGTTTTTGTTTGAGCTTTCTGTCCTTTGAAGTCGTCTTCCATCCGCTCAAGGTTTTTCTTTCTTCTTGTGTACACACAAAGTTCTTTGTTATGGACTTTAGGTTGGGTTGGTTGGGCATTCTCAACCAAGATTTTCTTATATTCTATTTTCTTTTCCTAAAATTAAAATTAATTATAAAAATAATAAATTCATGAAATTCTATAAACATTTTATTATATGTTTTAATACTTTTCAAGCCAAAAGATGAGTCAATTCCCCACACNATAGAGAGATTTCTTGATTTTGCATGCTAGGGGTTTGTTGGAATCATTCTCAATTCCTGGTGATACTCCATATACACTTCGTCTAAATCCCCATTCAAGAAGATTCATTTTTTTTGTCAAGTTGATGTAGCCCTCATTCCTTATTAACTGTTACTAAAAGGAGAACTTTGATAGTGTTAAGTTTGGAAATTAGCGTGAATGTCTCCTAATAGTCGATCCTAAAAGCTTTAGTGAAATTTTTTGCAACAATTATGGCTTTGAATCTCTCAATACCCCATCAGCTTTGTATTTGATGTTGAACACCCTTTTACACCAAACCAGCTTCTTTTACTAAAGGTTATGTTTTAATGTTCGAGTCTCCTCTTCAACTGATTTCCTCTATTTTGGATTTTCAAGAGTTTCATGAATGAATTTAAGAATCTTCATACTATCAAGGTTAAAATAAAAGTTATGTAGGATGATAATAGATTCCCATAAGCTAAGTACTCTGGAATTGGATATTTAATGCATCATTCCTTGTTACTAGCATCGAAAAAGAATGGGGATAACTCATGAGCACTGGACTCCTTACCCAAAGTTTCAGGTGAATACAAGCTCATGTTTTTGTTTGAGCTCTCTGTCCTTTGAAGTCGTCTTCCATCCGCTTAAGGTTTTTCTTTCTTCTTGTGTACACACAAAGTTCTTTGTTATGGACTTCAGGTTGGGTTAGTTGGTCATTCTCAACCAAGATTTTCTTATATTCTATTTTCTTTTCCTAAAATTAGAATTAATTATAAAAATATTAAATTTATGAAATTCTATAAACATTTTATTATATGTTTTAATACTTTTCAAGCCAAAAGATGAGTCAATTCCCCACACTAAAACTATAAAGTAAAAATTAGGTTTATCACGTTCTTAGCTATCTTATATAGATCGACAGTATGTCAACTTTAATTTCTCTTCCCAACTGACTCTATTAAGACGTAGAAATTCTTTGAAGCCTTCTTAGAAAGTGCACCAAATCTTGGCCTCCTTTTAATTGGTCGAGCTCAAGTCACACCATTAAATGTATGAAGTCAAAAATTCCTTTTATAAAGATAATTATTATCCTCTTTTTCGTCTTCAAGTCTTTTCTGTTAACATTTATGTAATTTTGACTATGATTGTGATATATATTATCATTATTATAATTAAATAATGACAAAATTTANAGCACCAAATCTTGATGGCCTCCTTTTAATGGGTCGAGCTCAAGTCACACCATTAAATGTATGAAGTCAAAAATTCCTTTTATAAAGATAATTATTATCCTCTNTGCACCAAATCTTGGCCTCCTTTTAATTGGTCGAGCTCAAGTCACACCATTAAATGTATGAAGTCAAAAATTCCTTTTATAAAGATAATTATTATCCTCTTTTTCGTCTTCAAGTCTTTTATGTCAACATTTATGTAATTTTGACTATGATTGTAATATATATTATCATTATTATCATTAAATAATGACAAAATTTATCACGAAAAAATGTTTCATTCTTTCAAATTTATTTCAAAATTATTATTTTCTCTAGTAATTAATTAAAATTTTAACTAGCTTGTCTCAATCATAGGCCCATTCTTCATAAAGTTTATTGTTAATATTTTTTTTTCATATAATTATAGTTTAGCTTAATTCATTGTTTCATTTTTAATATCTCACCATTTTAATAAATATCTAAAGTATATATTAAATTTTAACATCTCTAAACTTAACTATTATCATTTAAACTAAATTATTTATTTTAACAAGTTTCTAAGTTCNATCTCTAAACTTAACTATTATCATTTAAACTAAATTATTTATTTTAACAAGTTTCTAAGTTCTTGCTTGTATTCCATACTTTACAAATAACTTCCATTATCTTAAAAATGTGTTCTACGCTATTAAAATATTTTGTACCTAACACCATGATTTAAAAAATGCATTAAAAATAAAAAAATAAGTCCTAAAATATTTATCAAGACAAATAAAATTCGTTTCAAACTTGAGAACATTGTATTTATAAGAATAAATAACAAGTTTAAATTGCATGCACTTTAAGAAAACATTTTTTTGTTAGTATAATTAATTAATGTTACTTTATTTTAGTTATGAAATTATCTGAATAATGCAATAATGTAGTTCAAACATGTCGTAAAGAATGACTAAGTTTGTTTTATTATAATATTTTAATAAAGACTCTTAACCCTGAGTCTATGACATTGCAACACGGAAGTGTACAATGCCATATGAGTATTGACGGGGAGCAAATATTACGTGTAGCGATTGCACATCTGGACGACAGTCCGAATGGGCCAAATACACAGAAATGTAGTCATATCCGAACCGTCATCCGAACGTGTTGTCCATCACAAGTAATGTTTTCTCCTTGACGAGCCCAATTTCTAATAAGACATGAAAGCACAATTCAATTNAAAACTTGAGAACATTGTATTTATAAGAACATTGTATTTAAAACTTGACAAATAAAATTCGGATATGACACGTCAATGTAGTCATATCCGAACCGTCATCCGAACGTTTTGTCCATCACAAGTAATGTTTTCTCCTTGACGAGCCCAATTTCTAATAAGACATGAAAGCACAATTCAATTTTTTTATTTTGGACAAAAGATTATTTGTATTTTAGTTACTAGTCCATTTTGGGAAAAAAAATAGTTAAAAAAATAAATTATATGATAATTAAATTAATTCCGTTGGTAATTAATTTTAACTGGCCAAATACAGACCATCTTCCTTAGGATTTTCTAATTCGATTAAACCAAAATCAAACCGAACAAACTGAATTATATTTCAATCCAGTTTTAGTCCAATTCAACATCTTATTTGATCGATTTGGTTTAATTGGTTTAATAACTTTTTCGAGTGATCGAACCAAACCGATATATTGCAGACCCCTTATGGTATGAAGGGGTTTCCCTTGGAAAGTTATTTCAGCAGATTGGTTACCAGGCATAAAACTATTAACTTTGTAAGTGAAAGAAGTATTTATCAAACATTACCCTCAGACAAGTATGAACATTCATCAATTTTGAATATCATTGAGTATGGATTCTTTCAACATAAGAAAGGCTAACACTAGTAAAACATTCCCTGCGTATCCTACTACACAAAACTTTTACATCTGGAGCGTTCAGAGTCCAATGAGAGTGTGCCACGTGATAAGTAGACCCCATCCCTCTAAAAAACATACCTGACCAGTGTATTATAGTGGGGCCCACTTGCCACATGTGCCCATTGGACTCCGGACGCAAATATGCGTCTGGTGTCCTTATACAATAATCGCTCATACTACATAAACTGCACTAATCCCTCTCCTAAAAAAAAAAGTTAGCAGATTCACATTTCTGTTGTGTAATTGGATAAAAAGAAGGCAGTGAAGTTGAAAGAGAAGGCCTTGAAGAGTTTCATTCCCAGCCCATGAGCATCTTTGTGACTCCCTCTACAATGTTGTTATAAACTGCAAGGACTCGTCATCACCAAGAAGAATTCTGTACACTTCCCACCCTCTGTCATTAACAACATGCCTGCCATTCTCAGCCTGGGGATTACAACCACTTTTTAGTTTCGAAACAATAAAAGAATAAAGACTGCTGAAAACTTTAAAAAAATGTGGTTGGGCTTTGATAATTATATCCAAAACTCAAAATTTTCAACGTGAGGATGACAATTTTCTTCAAATAAGCTCGAATCTTTACTTGCAATTGATTGTTTTCAATTCAAATCAACTTGAACTTGGCTCACGTAGATATCCAAATATTTGATTTCATGTCATGAAGTACTTGCATGAAACTTGACTCAATATCGGAGAGTAAAGGAATCATTGGAAACAATGAGGGAGAACAATAAAAAGCAATGCAAGGTTGTCAACGACTACAAAAATAAGAGATATAGAAGGGAGTAAGTAGGGAATCATAGGATGAGGAACTAATGTATTTCTTCATTGATGCCTTGTGACTACCAAATGGAAACATTTGTAGAAATGTAAAGACTCCTTAGACTTAATAACTACCTATTAAACCCAAACACAATTAAAACTACCTATGCTTCTAGTCTTATTATGCTTGCTAGCCTATCGCCTAAGAGAGTAAATTCCATAAAAATACAATTAAAACAAATATCACANTTTTTACATCCGGAGCATTCAGAGTCCAATGAGAGTGTGCCACGTGGTAAGTGGTCCCCACCCCTCTAAAAAACATACCTGACCAGTGTATTACAGTGGGGCTTACTTGCCACATGTGCCCATTGGACTCCGGACGCAAATATGCGTCCGGTGTCCTTATACAATAATCGCTCATACTACATAAACTGCACTAATCCCTCTCCTAAAAAAAAAAGTAGTTACTAAAAAAAAAAGTTAGCAGATTCATATTTCTGTCGTGTAATTGGATAAAAAGAAGGCAGTAAAGTTGAAAGAGAAGGCCTTGAAGAGTTTCATTCCCAGCCCATGAGCATCTTTGTGACTCCCTCTACAATGTTGTTGTAAACTGCAGAGGACTCCTGATCGCCAAGAAGAATTCTGTACACTTCCCACCCTCTGTCATTAACAACATGCCTGCCATTCTCAGCCTGGGGATCACAACCACTTTTTAGTTTCAAAACAATAAAAGAATAAAGATTGCTGAAAACTTTAAAAAAATGTGGTTGGGCTTTGATAATTATATCCAAAACTTAAAATTTTCAACGTGAGGATGACAATTTTCTTCAAATAAGCTCGAATCTTTACTTGCAATTGATTGTTTTCAATTCAAATCAACTTGAACTTGGCTCACGTAGATATCCAAATATTTGATTTCATGTCATGAAGTACTTGCATGAAACTTGACTCAATATCGGAGAGTAAAGGAATCATTGGAAACAGTGAGGGAGAACAATAAAAAGCAATGCAAGGTTGTCAACGACTCCAAAATAAGAGATTTAGAAGGGGGTAAGTAGGAAATCATAGGATGAGGAACTAATGTATTTCTTCGTTGATGCCTTGTTACTACCAAATGGAAACATTTGTAGAAATGTAAAGACTCCTTAGACTTAAGAACTACCTATTAAACCCAAACACAATTAAAACTACCTATGCTTGTAATCTTATTATGCTTGCTAGCCTATCGCCTAAGAGAGTAAATTCCATAAAAATACAATTAAAACAAATATCACAAATGTGTATCGCTGAAAGCCTGTTTTTCATGAATGTTGACAAACAAAATGTTGTTTCTTCTGTATAACAGCAGCTGACAATAAAACCAATGTATTAAAAGTTTTCACAAATAAGTTGTATTCTAACTAAAAACTAAACTTACAAAATAGCATTTTTACCGGGAAGATCCGAGCATGGAGCATTTTGAGGGCAAGGGTGACATCATGAAAAACCAGAGGACGACCCTTGCCAGATAATTCTACAGGATTTGCAACAAGAAGCTCTGTGTCAGGTTCACTATTTGCCACTGTCACACGGAGTGGTCTGTACATCTCCATTCTCAAACGATCACATAAAGCTTTCTGCTTACTGTTGTCCAGAATTTTCTTCCCATCCATTTGCACTACAATCAAGTCAATCTCAAATCTCGCCTTCTGAGTTGAAAAGAAGCGCCCATAGGACAGCTGAAGGAAACAAATAACTAATAATTAAAAAAAAAAAGGAAGATTTACAAACATACCACTCAAATCTTATGCTCATACATATCTAACACCTAAACTTAAAAGATATCTTTTCACTTTTTAGAAGTTCAGACTTTGGTATTTTAATGGGATGCGGAAGATTTGGGTGGTATAAATGTAAGAAAATCAAAGTTTAGGTGTTAGATATGTAAATGCATAGGAACTAGGGACTGATAAAGGTGCATAATGGAAGTTGCCTTGTTTCTTGTTAAGCATTCTAATCCAATTACCTGGACGTAGTAGTCTTTGAGAGTTCTCATTACATCATAAAGAAGACCATTGTGATCCTGACACAAGATTTGAATAAGACTGTGTGCCCAGAACTAGTGAGTGGTGAGACCCCTTTGTCTCTTCTTGTGGAAGATCTAGATAGAACATCTCTTCACTTATTTTAGGCAGAAGAAAAGGAGACGCTTGCAAGCCTGCAGTTGTCTTGCCACTCATTGTTTCAATTTCACAGCTAGTTATGAATTCCCCCAAAATTGATTTTAATTGACACATGCCTCTTCTTCCTCGTTTTGGTATGAAGAAGTTCCCTAAAATGTATGAGAAAATACGTTTTATAAAAAATTCCAAATTACGAATCAACCTTGTCCACATTAAATGACAAGATTTAATCAGAAGCATGGTGCAGATTAGAAGATCTTCAGACAGGAATTTATGAAATAACTCAGAAATGGAGAAGTTATCGTGGTCGATTGATAACTTATGCCAACTAGAATTCCAATATCTTGAGCTCTCACTGTTTGTTTATGATCCAACACTGTTTTTCTTCATACGCGTCGCTATATTCTTATGTTTTTATGCAGTTTAACATCCCTGTGTATTGTGCCTCTCTTCCTCACATTCTCTTCTCTCTTCTCTACTTGAATTGTCTTATTTGATAAATCTTTCTAACAGGCCCAAGATGATAATGTGTATTGTAAAGTTTATATTTAGTTTAGAAAAGGACTTCTTAGGTTACTCTTTAGCACAAAAAATATTAGTAATGGGTTCATCACTCGTGGAGTTCATTGTATTGACGGGGCATTTACATACATAGACACAATTCTTCCGTATTTATATATCTCACACCAAAACTTTCATATTTACATACATAGCTCCCAAATCTTTAATATCAAATCAAAAATAGCACTATTACTGCATTTTAAAAGTGAAATACACCTTTTCATGCATAGGTTTAAAACAACAAAATGTTATGTACATAGAAAAGTCTAGCTGTGAGATATGCAAACACATAAAAATTGTGTNTTATTTCTAACAGACCCAAGACGATAATTTGTATTGTAAAGTTTATATTTAGTATAGAAAAGGACTTCTTAGGTTACTCTTTAGCACAAAAAATATTAGTAATGGGTTCATCACTCGTGGAGTTCATTGTATTGACGGGGCATTTACATACATAGACACAATTCTTCCGTATTTATATATCTCACACCAAAACTTTCATATTTACATACATAGCTCCCAAATCTTTAATATCAAATCAAAAATAGCACTATTACTGCATTTTAAAAGTGAAATACACCTTTTCATGTTTAAAACAACAAAATGTTATGTACATAGAAAAGTCTAGCTGTGAGATATGCAAACACATAAAAATTGTGTGCTACGTATATAAAATTCCCTATATTTATTTTCACTGATCAAGTATGACCAAAGTAGCATGTTTTGAGAGTTTTGGAAACACTAAAAGAAAAAAAAAATACTATTAAGCTATTACTACATTTTAAAAGTGAAATACACCTTTTCAAGCATAGGTTTAAAACACCAAAATTTTATGTAAATAGTAAAGTTTAGGTGAGAGATAGGCAAGCACATTAAAATTGTGTGTTACGTATATAAAATTCCCTATATTTATTTTCGCTAATCAAATTTGACCAAAATAGCACGATTCGTGAGTTTTGGAAAAACTAAAAAAAAGAAAATAATACTATAATCAATCGAATGAAATTTATTTTGTTAACAACAATCTTACATACGATATACAAGATAGCTTAGAATGACAAACTGTGACATTAATTTCTCTTCATTTTATCAATGATTTCAACCATAAAATAGCCTCTAAATGACAATAAATCTGATGAACAATTAGACATAATCANTATAGCTTAGAATGACAAACTGTGACATTAATTTCTCTTCTCTTTATCAATGATTTCAACCATAAAATAGCCTCTAAATGACAATAAATCTGATGAACAATTAGACATAATCAAAATAAGACCAATTTTATTATTGCAATGGTTTTCTACGTATGCCACTAATCAAATAATTGACTACTACAAATAACATAACATTTTTTGCTCGCACAAAATAAAATTATATTTTAGATGTTAATGAATCAAACAGCCCCTTAATGACTTAAAATCATAGTTGGGTAAAGGTTACATGCATGTAACAGCCACATTTCTCACATGTGTAATGCTGGAAAAAGAGATGACATGTAATTCAAAGAGAGTTTATTTAGGTAACCGAAAAGATATTGATAAGATTTTACAAAACCTTGTGTCAGTGATAAAGAAGAGATCCATCACTCTCCCATCTGGAATGGTTGAGACCCTTACTTTTAGGATCGTGAGCTCCAACTCACACAAAACTTGTGTGACATCTGTCAAGCGACATTTCAAACAAGACTAGCAGTGGCAAAAACTTTTAGTTTTATGAGAAATACTTGCTTCCAAGCAAGGCCTTTATGGGCTTGGAAGCAAAAATGAAAGATGAGTACAGCCTTTAAACCCTGGAACAGACTACCAACAAAAAGAACCATAACCAAACATGAGTAAATGCCAGGGAAGTGGATGAATAGCTGAGATAGAGGGGTCTATGATAGGATAGCTGAGATAGAGGGGTCTATGATAGAACCAACATGAAATATTTACTCATATTCAGAAAGTGAGATAAAAAGCACACCATGACAATCAGGATAGCTTCCAANGAGAACAACATGAAATATTTACTCATATTCAGAAAGTGAGATAAAAAGCACACCATGACAATCAGGATAGCTTCTAGGACACATAGAAGAGAGTTACCTATAATGAATTTACATATATGTGGTGAAAATTCACAATATGAAAGACATTAAAACCATTCTTCCAAAGAAAACAAATTAGCCAAAGAAAACATAAAAGACCACAACATTTAAATATGAAAAAAAAAAAAATACAACGAAAAAAATTCAAATTTATCAAGAAGGTTATGGCAAATAAGGTGGAATTAGATGGATACAACAATGCATGTACCTGTTCAATTTTTATTGAAAAAAATCTGAAAAAGGAGAAACCGGAATTTCAATCGAGATATACAATAGAAATTAAACTTCCAAAAACCGGCAAATTTCAGAAATCCATCAAATGACACGATTACATAACCAAAAAGAGAAAACGTAAGATCAAATTAGAATTTTACTGAAAACAAACAGGAAATTTTCCATTTAGCTTNAAAACTTCCAAAAACCGGCAAATTTCAGAAATCCATCAAATGACGCGATTACACAACCAAAAAGAGAAAACGTAAGATCAAATTAGAATTTTACTGAAAACAAACAGGAAATTTTCCATTTAGCTTCAAAGGGTAAGTAGTTCTAGAAAATTACCATGAACAATCCATTCCGATCAAAGCACCAAAACTTAAGCAGATAAACTAGTAGCTTCTGATCCATTAGCATCATCTCCTGTGACAAATATTGATAATGACACAACACGGAAGGGCAAACACTTAGCAATCACTTCTTCAACAATCCCCACCTTGTCAACTTTCCTCCTCTCCCCAAAGGAAAAAAATTGCATACGTCCAGCGCACGAGCGCTGTGTACGTCATCCAATGGAAGCACGACACATCAACAAAACCGGTCCCACCGCGCAGATTCTAAATATTCCCCGCATGACCCATTGACCTTAGCCCACGCGGTACATATGAGGGTAATACATGAGCAATAATCGACCCGTAACTGCCCTGTAATCACCCCGTTGGATGCTGCAGTACAGCCCCAATAACCGACTTGTAACTCTGAGAAATCATGGACCCTCGGTACCGCGGCTGTGTAACTGCACGGTAACCTCCAGATGATATGAACCGCGCGTGTAACGTTGTGGTAACCTCCAAAGCCCTGTACCGCAGTTTTGTAACTTTGCGGTAACCTTCAGACCAAATGTGTCGATCGTATAACGTTGCGGTAACCTCGATAGCCTATATACCGTCTCAATAATTCCCAGTAACCATCGTGTAAACTTCGTTTTACGCCCGCAAAATGTACTGCTTAAATGTCCGTGGTAAAAATTTAGTAAGAATTCTTTTTCGAAACAGGGTTGAAGTTTTCGTTCGTGCCTAGAGTTGCCTTCCTCTCGAACGTTAAGGTACTGTTTAAGGTTTCGCATTTGGATTCCCAAGCAAGATTTAAATGGAGGACATCGACAAGACTACGACCGTGTTTGAAGAGGCAAATGTTGCAGTTTGACAAGGCAGAGAAGCCGGACGTGGAAGAGGTCAAGAAGCATGAGGTCTAGCAGCCAAAGCAATTGGCGAAGGGTGGGCGTAAGAAGAAGGATTTACAATACTCTAAGACGGAGGGCACCGAATCTATTAAGAAGCCCCAAGCCTTTTCTAGGTATTTTGAGAATTTGTTTTTTTTTTCCGTAAATGTTTCATTATGATTTGTTATTGTGATCGTAAATATCATTGTGAGTTATAAAACTTTGTTTAAAGTTTAGAATATTGAAGTTTAGAGATTATTTCTTTAAAAAAATTTTAATGTTTATATGATATTAAACTATTTTGTTGCATTCTAGGTTTTCTAGCGCAAAATCAATGAATTGCAGATGTCGTCCATCTGCAGTACGATAAACTCTTGATAAAGTCCGACCAACCATCGACGACCGCACATTGAATAAGTTGAAAACCATGAGCTTGGTTCAAATTTTTTAACTCTTCGTACCCTCAGGATCATATTCTGACAATGCACATAATTAGTTGTTGGGATATTGATCGAATGACAGCTGGGTGAGAAAGAGCTCAGATTTGATGCTAACCAAGTTGACTTCCTGATAGGCATGCCCAATAGAGGATCACCCGCATGCTGGAAAAAAGTTCTATTATGTAGCACAGATTCGAGATAAATGAAAACCGAACTTATCAATTTTTGAGTCAGGGCAGTCGTCTGATCGCTTTATAGAACTATTAATAAAGTTTTTATGGACTAATTTAATTTTTCCTTCAAGCAATTTTAGAGTATTCAAGCAGCTGTCTTCTCTTTGTGATGATGTAGAAGCTTTCATCTCGTATAATTGGTCTACTACAGTATGTGATTTTTTGATTGAGCAATTGAACCTATCTGTCATGAATATTAGGATGGATCAACCACTTGAATACATTATTGGTTTTGTTTTCCTCTTAAAAGTTTGTTCTTTACACTACTACTGTAATCACTTTTCATAATTTTGTTTATACCAAATATTTATTTTAACATGCTTCAAACAGCTTCAATTTTATGAGCGCACGTCCTTGGTTGTCCCAGCAGTTCCTGAGGCTAGACCCCGAATGCTGAGGTGGCCAGTAAATGTAAGATGAAATGCTTTACAGATTCAGCTAGCCTTTAATATGTTCAGCCCTACCGAGGTGAATTCAATAATTTTCTACAGAAATTAGTATTATGGTTATGTTATACATTGATTGACCTTGATTGTCTGTAATTTTTTGCAGGTCTGTGATTTTTTTCTTGATGTAAGAGAAAGTGAACATCACTTACTTGCCACTTCCCTTGAAGAGCCCTTAAATCCTGCAAAACTTCTCCCACAGCGGGAGACTCATTCTATATCACAGTCACCCATGTTGGTTGAGGTATCTCCTATGGTACCTTATCATATCGGTCCTCAACCAACCGACAGTCATACATTTGAACAGACGAGTCAAGGACTTGGATTTAAAGAAATTCATGAATTATTGAAAGATAAGCAAAAAATTATATTGGATTTTCAAGGGTCTGTTGAAAGTCGTTTGACAAAGTTAGAGAATGTGGTGACAGACTTAAAGTGTCATGTCGTGAATGTAGAAAAAATAATAAAACAAACAGATAGGGAATTGATGAGAATATTGGTCAGAGAGTCCCCACAAAGAAGCTTGATCCAAAGGATTAAGGAGAGAGTAAATAAAAGAAAGAGAGCTCTCAGTTCCCCATATATTGTTTTCGAAATGAAGAAAAAAAAGAACCAATAAAGGAATTGGTTGAAATTATACAAGAAGAGGAAGTGGGTGTAGATCAACAGCCCAAATCTCCCCGACAAGAGGTTGCAATTTTATATAAAGAGGAAGAGGAATACCAACCGACCACTTTTTTTTAGTGAGGACTACCCAGACAAGGTATGAAATGTTTTCTTCTAGTATTTAAATATGGACATTAAATATTTTGATTTGCTTATCTTACAGGTCCAGCCAGCATCACAGGTGATCAATTTTTCTGCTAGAGATGAAATTCTAGATTATATGCGAAAAACAATCGATATATGTTGTAGAAAATTCATGGACTTGTTAGTTCAACTAATTTTTTTGTGGCTCTGCATTAATTTTCTAAATGTAAACAAAAGCAATTTTTTATTTCAAATGTAGGAGTGACCTGTTAATTGATATGGGACATGTTTCAGTGCTGCGACGTTATCTTGATGAATTCTTGGAAAACGGTTGATTAGACAATGAACATGTTAATTGTTTTGCCATGTTGATAGAGAATAAACGGTGTAACGCACCACATCTGTATAGATCATATCTATATGTGTCTCCATGTCATTGGGCAAATTTTAAAAATTTAACGTTTTGTTGTTTGCATTTATACAAATCTAACATGACCATATTTTGAATGTCATTTTATTTTTCTTGATGTAGTTGTATAGACAATGTAACGTTTAATCCATTTGTCGCACATATTACAAGATATTCTATCCAGAAGATAGAGTTATTACTGATACCTATAATAAATAATCAACATTGGATATTTCTTGTTGGGGCACTAACAGAGGGGAAATTGAGAGTTTGACTCCTAACCTAACAGAATGCATTTGCATATCACCCAAAACATTGTAAGACCTCACACGATATCATTAACTATTATCACATTCTAAATATACAGATTGAAATATTTGTTTATTGACTCAACTCTAAATATGCTGATTGAACATTTTTTAAGAAATGTCGGGGAAGCTTTCTAGGTTAATTTGGAGAAGTGGCCAGTTGTAATAATACAAAGAGAAATGGTTTTGGGTGATCATCAACTTCCATGCATATTAACCTCCATACAATCATTATGCTGAAGTAAGAAACCAGCTCCGAAACTTTTCAATCATCACTTCTGAGTAACAATCTGTTGCACAAAAGAAAATAAATTAAACAAACAAGATAATTGCAAAGTTGAAGGACATGAAAAATATTAAATTCTAAGTAAACTCTTCTATCAAAAAGCTAGTTAACATTAACTATTTCAGAAAACTCAATGACAAGAAGGAATGAGACGATGTAGTCATCAAGCAATCTGTCACGAGTAGATAAAATTCTTAGAAACTATAAGAGATATTTATAAATCTCATAAAGAGGCACAGATAAAAGTTAAATACCAATTGTGTTCAATCCAATTTTTAAATTTCAGTAAAAAAATAGTATAAGATGCAATAAATGTTGTTTTTTCAAACATACTGTAATTTTGACAAAACAAATTCACAAATGTCATATCCAATTTCTGCTCTGAATAATGACATCAATTCATGTCACTCTTTTTTCTCCATCTTAATTGACTTTCCTTTTTTGTACAAGTGTCTGCATATATTACAGACAAAAACATTGCAATCAAAAATGTTACTTTGCACTGGAATTCCTCTGGCCATTACAACTGGTCACTTCTTCAAAATAACCTTGAAAGCTTCCCGACAACCAATAAAAAATGTTCAATCTGTATATTTAGAGTTGAGTCAATAAATAAATATTTCAATTTGTATATTTAGAATATGATAATAGTTAATGATCTTGTGTGAGACATTATAATGCTTTGGGTGATATGTAAAAATATTTTGTTGGGTAAGAAGTCATAAACTCTTCATTTCCTCTCTGTTAGTGCCCCAATAAGAAGTATTCAATGTTGATTATTTATTACAGATATTAGTAATAACTATGCCTTCTGGATATAATTCTTTGTAATATGTGCGATAAAGGGTTTAACGTTATCTTGTTTATACAACTACATCAAGAAAAACAAAATGAAATTCAAAATATTGTCATGTTAGATTTTTGTAAATACAAACAACAAAACGTTAAATTTTTAAAATTTACTCAGTGACATGGAGACACATATAGATACGATCTATACAAATGTGTGTTACACCGCTTATTCTCCATCAACATGTCTATTGTCTAACCAACCGTTTCCCAAGAATTCATCGAGATAACATCACAGTACTGAAACATGTCTCATATCAATTAACAGGTCACCCTTACATTTGAAATATAAAATTACTTCAGTTTACAGTTACAAAATTAATGCAGAACACCAAAAAAATTAGGTGAACTACCAAGTTCATGAATTTTCTACAACATATATCGATTGTTTCCCGCATATAATCTGGAATTTCATCTCTAGCAGGAAAATCGATCACCCGTGATTCTGGTTGGACCTGTAAGATAAGCAAATCAAAATATTTAATGTCCATATTTAAATATTAGAAGAAAATATTTCATACCTTGTCTGGGCAGTCCTCACTAAAAAAATGAGTGGTCGGTTGGTGCTCGTCCTCTTTATGTACAATTGCAACCTCTTTTCAGGGAGATTTGGGCTGCCGATCTACACCCTCTTCCTCTTCTTGTACAATTTCAACCGATTCCTTTATTGGCTCTTTTTTCCTCTTCCTTTTGAAAACAATATATGGGGAACTGAGAGCCCTCTTTCTTCTACTTAGTCTCTCCTTAATCCTTTGGATCAAGCTTCTTTGTGGGGAGACTCATCTTCTCGTCAATTCCCCATATGTTTGTTTTATTATTTTTTCTACATTCGTGACATGATACTATAAGTTTGTCACTGCATTCTCTAACTTTGTCAAATGACTTTCAACAGAGTCTTGAAAGTCCAAAACTGTATTCTCTAAACGCATTAAACGACTGTCAACAAATACTTGAAAATCCAACATAATTTTTTGTTAATCTTTCAATAATTCATGAATCTCTTTAAATTCAAGTCTTTGACTCGTCTGTTCAAATGTATGACTTTCGGTTGGTTGAGGACTGATATGATAAGGTACTATAGAATATACCTCAACTAACATGCGTGACTGTGGTATGGAATGAGTCTCCCGCTGTGGGATAAGCTTTGCAGGACTAGAGGACTCTTCAAAGGAAGTGACAAGTGATGTTCACTTTCTTTTACATCAAGAAAAAAATCATAGACTTGCAAAAAATTACAGACTAATCAAGGTCAATCAATATATAACATGACCATAATACCAATTTCTGTTGAAAATTATTGAATTCACTTCGGCATGGCTGAGCATATTGAAAGCTAGATGAATTTAAAAAGCATTCAATCTACTGGCCACCTCAGCATTCAGAGTCTAACATCGGGAACTACTAGGACGACCAAGGACATGTGCTCATAAAATAAGAGTCGTTTGAAGCATGTTAAAATAAATATTTGGTATAAACAAAATTATGAAAAGATTTCAGTAATAATGTATAGAAAACAAACCGTTAAGAGGAAAACAAAACCAGTAATGTATTCAAGTGGTTGATCTATCCTATCTTTCATGTCACATAGGTTCAATTGCTCAATCAAAAAGCCACATACTGTAGAAGACCAATTATACGAGCTGAAAACTTCTACATCCTCACAAAGAAAAAACAGTTGTTTGGATACTCTAAAATTGCTTGAAAGAAAAATTAAATTAGTCCATAAAAACTTTATTAATAATTCTATAAAGTGATCAGACGACTGCCCTGACTCAAAATTGATAAGTTATGTTTTCATTTGTCTCGCATTCGTGCTGTAGGACATAGTTTTATTCCAGTATGCGGGTGACTCTCTATTGGGTACGTCTATCAGGAGGGTAACTTAGCATCAAATCTAAGTTTTTTCCCACCCAGCTGAAATCTCATTCGATCAATATCCCAACAGTTAAGATTTGCATTATCAGAATATGATCCTGAGGGTATGAAGTGAGTTCAAAAAATAGAACCAAACTCATGACTTCCAACTTATTTCATGTGTGTTCATCGATGATTGATCGGATCTTATTAAGAACTTCTCGTACTGCAGATGAACAACATCTGCAATTCATTGATTTTGCGCTAAAAAACCTATAAAAATGCAACAAATAATTTAACATCATATAAACGTTGAAATTTTTCTTTTAAGAAATAATCCTTAAACTTCAACATTCTAAACTTTAAGCAAATTCTTATAACTCACAGTGATATTTATGATTACACTAACAAACCATAACAAAATCTTTGCAGAAAACAAAACAAAGCCTCAAAATACCTAAAAACGGCTCGGGGTTTCTTAATAGAGTCGGTGTTCTCCGTCGTGGAGACTTGTAAATTCTTCTTCTTACGTTCATCCTTCGCCAATTGCTTTGGCTGCTCAACCTCCAGCTTCTTGACTTCTTCCACGTTTGGCTTCTCTGCCTCGTCAAACTGCGCAACAATCGCCTCTTCCAACACGGTCGTAGTCTCTCCGATATCCTCCCTTTTAATATTGCTTCAGAATCCAAATGCGAAACCTTAAACAGTACCTTAACATTCGAGAGGAAGGCAACCCTAGGCGTGAACAAAAACGTCAACCCTGTTTCGAAAAAGAATTCTTACTGTCTAAATTTTATCACGGGCATTTGAGCAGTACATTTTGCAGGCGTTAAGAGAAGGTTACACGATGGTTGCTGGGAATTACTGAGACGGTACATAGACTATCGAGGCCACTGCAATGTTAGACGATCGATACATTTGGTTCGTAGGTTACCAAAAAGTTACAAAGCCGCGGTACAGGGCTTTGGAGGTTACCGCAACGTTACACGCGCGGTTCATATCGTCTGGAGGTTACCGCGCAGTTACACAGTCGTGGTACAGAGGGTCTGCGATTTCTCAGAGTTATAGGTCGGTTATTGGGACTGTATCGCGGCATCCAACAGGGCGGTTACGGGTCGGTTATTGCTCATGTATTAGCTCCATATGTACCGCGCGGGCCAGGTCGATAGGTCACGTGGGGAATATTTAAAATCTACGCGGTGAGACCGGTTTTGCTGATGTGTCGTGCTCCCGCAGCATACGCTGGAAGTATGCATTTTTTTTCCAAAACACCACATAACACCACTTCCCATCCGTGCTTGCATCAATCAGAAATCAAAACTCCAAATTTTAGCATCAACCAAAATCCTGACATTTCACTAAAACAAATAAATTTAAATTTGGTAGATAACAAGCGGTTTTCTACCTCCTCGAACGATATTCAGACCGAAGAAAAGAATCACGCGGCATAGTTCGCATCCGAGCCCGATCTTGTTCGGGCAATTGATGGTGATCACCGTCGGCCCTCCGGCGACCTCAGGGGGTCGAACCTGGACCACGTCATTGCAAGGAATGCCCGTCTGAAACCCTAATCGTTTGCGATGCTTGCTTCTGGTTCTGCGCTCCTAATTGATGGGAGAAGAAGGCGCGTAGCTGCGCTGTCGAGTAACTTTTTTCGAAGATTCCTATTGAAACATGCAGTGGGTTGGGATTTCCATTATCAAAAGAAGGAAGTCTTCTTCGACTGAAATGAAGACGGAAGGCTGTAAAGCGCGACAGAGAATTTATCATTATAAGTATATTTACAAATGAAAAAATATGGTTTGATATAATGAAGTGATTAACTTGAAAGCAACTAGTTTGACTTTGAAATTATGGTAAGGACAACTAAAGAGAGTCAAGATCATGAAACCAAATTTAGAAGTTAAGAGTTTAACAACAATTAGATGAGTATAAAATTTTTTAAACTCTTTAATTTTCCTATTTTTAGATTTTAAAATGGGTAGATTATGTGAAAACTTTGCATAGTTGAATGGACTAGATTAGGTTTAGGATTTTAATTGACAGACATAATAAAAAAAAAACCTTAGATATGACATTTCTTCAAAATTTTTAAGTTGAAGACTAACAAATGTGGTTTAAATTCATAAGAGGTTGAATTCATTCACTATGATAATATCTCATCCACTGTGAACAAAAATATTATAAAAATACTTATTAGGTAAAAAGAAGAGATTGAAGAGGAATCTAATAAGAAATACTAAGATTTTTAAACATAAGAGATAAGTCAATCACTCTAAATTAACTGGTTGGAAGAGAGAGCAAAAAATACTCTTATAGTGATTTCAAGTTGGTTTGCTGGGTGAATTGGATGCAATTCTAGAACTAAATAAGAATTGACCAAGTTTAAAAAAAAAATTAGGTTTTGATTTTTTTTTTAATTTTATAATTGTGATGGTTATAGAATCAATGAAGTAGGTTAAGGAATTTCTCTAGTTGATTTCTATAGATTTTTTCAATTTTAGATAATGTTAGTGATAGATAGAGTTGGTTGGAATTAACTGAGCAGGGTGAGAACCCTAACCAAATTTATTGATGGGTTTAATGTTTAAAGTACATGGTTGAAACTATAGGATTTGATAGAGGCCTAATTTTAGAATATTTTAAGGATTTATGGTAAACTTTTCAAGTTCTTAAGACCAATAAAATGGGTTCAGAACCATACTGGGCCATATTTCTTACTATATTAGTTGGCCATACTTTTGGAATTTTGGTGGAATGTTTTAATGAGTAAAATAAAAATTATTATTAGGTAGATTAATGGGAGTAAGGGAGAACTACAGTGAGAAACATGAATTGGTAATACAAAAAATAAAAGATAATAACTCACAAAAGCGACTAGTTAGAATAGATCATCAAACTTTCCAAAGTTAGGCCACCCACTAAGTCAATTACCTTGATTTTTTTCTCTCAAAATAGTATGAAAATAACATCAAACTGTTATTTATTTCAATAATAAAGTATAAAATTTTTTACAAGATAATTTAAAAATGATAAAAAGGTGGGAAGATGGGAAAGTTGGCCAAGTTTATGGATGAGGAGGGGTGGTTATACATATATAACCATCATCTAAAGAAGTTATACTTGATTACTCTCGGGTAAAAATGATTATTTGATAATAATTATTATTTATTTTTATATATTATACATAATTAAATTCTAATACATTTGAAATATAAAATTTCAAAAATATAAAATTATTTTTAAGAAAATCAAACATTCAAAAAATTTATAAAGTTAAAGGATCAAGAGTGTCCATTTAGTAGGATCTTACAGACATCATTAGGTTTACTCTTAGTTAGCTCAATGTATAAGTTGGTGTGGGTTCAGCTTAAATTGCGAAAATTTTGAGTTTTGGCTGGTTCAGTTGAACCGATGCTTAGGAACTGGTTTTGACGCCTAGCTAAAATTGCGAATGGTCTGGCATGCAGGCGCCAGACCTGAATTTTTTCTTTCCTTGGGTTTTAAGTGTAGCACAGCAATACTAAGCCTTTTAAACAAAAAATTTCTCTTTAATTTAACACACAACTCATGTTTATTATTTCCCCAACATCTTCTATCTTCCAATTTTCAATTTAAAATTAATTCCAACATTTTATTACGGGACTTACAAAAACATAACTTTCATTAAACTTTCAAACAACAGTACAATATCACACACAAACACAATTAAGAAAATCAACACAAGCAAACTAACTCACAATCAACAACAAGTTAAAGTAGCACACATAACACATCCTTTACTAAAGTAAACACAAACATGAAACACAAACACTAGAATCCTATTCTAAGGATCAATCCTTGTTGATCTCCTTCTCGTCACCCCTCTCACATGCTAATGTGTAGAAGACAAGGGCACGAGGAAGTTCCATAGCCATCTTTTCATCAATCCATTTGTTCTTGTTATACATGGATGCCTAGGCATCTTGATAACTAGCCAAGTGGTCAGATTGAAGTTTCATCTGCCACTCCAAGTGCTCATACTGGTGCTACATCTCATGCAACTTGTTGTTTAGATTGGAAAGCTCCTCTTCAATCTTCCCTAACTTGTTCGTCACCTTCTCCAAACTTGGTGCTAAGAGCCCATTGAAATAGGTTTGAACATCATTATGCACAAACTTATTTCCAATGGCCATTCCATTCTCTCTATCCTCCGTGGAATCCACGGGGAAGATAAATTTATCCACCTTAACAAGTACATCTTCTATAACCCCTTTATGATAAGTAATAGATTGATCAACTAACTGAAGGGTTACAGTGGTGGGAAAAATCTCACCTAAGTCTAACCTTCGAAAAATAAATAAAGGCATGAGATTAAAGCTAGCTCCCAAATCGCATAAGGCTTTCCCATAAAATTTCTCTACAATGGCACAGGTATTGTGAAGTTACCAGGGTCTTTAAACTTTTGAGGATGCTTCTTTTGAATTGTTGCACTACATTCTTCAATGAGTGCAATAGTCTCATAAGTTTCAAACTTCCTCTTCTTGTTTAATATCTCTTTCATATATTTGGCATAACTTGAAATTTGTTCCAAAGCTTCTGCAAACGGAATATTGATTATAAGCTTCTTAAATATCTCAAAAAAATTGGAAAATTGTTGATCAAGCTTTTACTGTCTCAGTCTTTGAGGCAAAGAAGGTGGTGGTCTTTCTAAATCATTTTTAGTTGGAGAGACAGGTTGTTCTAGGTCTTCAGAAATAGTTTCTTTAGGTTCTTCAATCTCTCTCTACTTCAATCTCTTTTTGACTTCCAACTTTTAATTCCATTCCACTCCTAAGATTAACAGCTTTAATTTGTTCTTGTTTCGTTCCTTTGTCTTAGGATTTACTTCATCATTACTAGGAAGTGTTCCCTGGGTCTATTGCTAAGTGTGTTAGCAATTTGTCTTAGTTGATTCTCAATATTTCTTATTGCAGCACTTTAACTTTGCATTTGATTACCCATTTACAAAACTACTTCTATAGACAAATTCTTTTCCTTAAATTGTTGGTTATTAAAGTAAAGAGGATAATAAGGTCGATAGTTAGAATTACCTTGATTGTTCCAGTTTCCTGTTGGGTTCGCTTGATTGTTCCCTCATTGCTGATTTCCACCACCAAAATTGTTCCAGTTAAAATTAGGGTTTTCCAACCTTAGTTATAAAAGTTTGAATATGGGTTATTGATTTTATTAGCAACTGCATGTAATGTTTCTAATGATTGAGAATCATTCGTTTGTCCTAATAAATTTTCTTAGACAATACAACAACTTGAGCTACCAAGATGGTAAAAACATCATTATCATAAATACTAGCCACTCTTTTTGGATTTACCCTTTTTGAGGGCTATTTAAAATTATTCGTAGTCATTTCTTCAATTAAGGCATGAGCTTCATCAAATGATTTTGACATTAAAGATCCTCCAGCAGGTTCTAGAAAATTTGCAAGATGTAAATTAGGATCCTCGGTTGGTGTTCCCCCAAATTGATTATGTTACACCATTTGTATTATTGCAGGTTTAAGTTCAATGAGTTAGTCGCTACAACGGGGATTTGAATACTTAAGTGAATTTCATCTGCCATAGGGTTTGCATAATCCCGTAAAGGTCTTTGTAAATTTTGATGTTCATTTTCATTAGTAAAATTTTCAATGTTAATTTATGATGTGTTTGCCATTTCTTGAAAATTGTGAAGTTATTTTTTTCTTTCGAATTTATCTTATGGTTCTCTCTAATTCAAAATCGTAAGATACTAAACCGTTAGATCCTGAACTTCACATACAAAAAGTGAAATTCATAAAATAAATTAATAAAGAAATCTAAATAAAATAAAATTATTTTTTTCTTTTTTCAGTTTTTGCAAATTTTTATAATTTACGGTTTTTTTTATAATTATTTGGTAATATTCAAAATTTTGTAATTTTTGAAATTTTCAAGTAAAAACTAAAATTTTTAGTAATAAAGAATAAAGTTTCAAAGAAAATTTTGAAAAAGATATTTCCTTTAAAGTTTTGTTTTTCCGTCGCTTCCCTGACAACGATACCAAAAACTTTACTTGACCCACAATTACGCAGATATTTATGTTCCTTAATATGCTAAAAACTTGACCCAAATTAGATTTAGCGGCTAGTGAGCACAAATATAATATGATAAAAATTAAAGAAATAATTTTCTCACTAGGGGTACTACACAAGTATACGTATCGTTTCAATTAATATAAAGTTTTCGTTAAAAAACCACAGTATTGATCCCACGAGGAAGCCGAAAACAAGAAAATAATGAAATGAAAAACTAATTTACATCTATAAGGGCACAACTATTTTTTATCAGAAACAACTACACCATAATAGATTATCAAAAAAAACCTCACCACTATTCCAATAGAAGCTTTCTAATAGTAGTTATGAAGTTGCTTACATAGTACGAAGTTGGTAAGAAGTTTCACAGTTGTTTTTTTCAAAGGACAACAATTGCCTCAAACGCACGCTAAGTTGTTGATAGAATAATGGTTGATTAATGTTAATGCCAGCGTATTATGATTCTCTTACAAATATTATAACTAATCATGATTTGTCCCGATGCTATTGTATTGTATTTATGTATTTTATTAAAAAAATTAGTGCGAGATAAAGTTCATTTAAGCCATATTTTACTTGGAATCCTCGATGAGGCCACTATATTGTAATTAAATCATCGTCGCTAATATTTAAAGCCCTAGGGTTAGCATTTCTTAAAGAGCACGCTTCTTTGTATAAACATAACATATTTATGTGCAATCTTTATTTGCAATTTCCTTATCATCTTATCTAGGAATTAATTATGATCATTATTGGCATTCATTAGGACAAATGTTAGCATTTCAGTAGAATCATCAGCTGCTTTATATCATTTGCATGGGATACTCATAAAAAAATATTGATTATGATAATTATTATACTACTGTTGGATCAGAGATAATTGAAATTCAAACTAAATAAAATAATAGAATGTCTAAATTGACACAGGAACTTAAATTATTATGTTTTAGAAAGGTGTCATACTTGTAATTAAGTCCCTTTTCTTAATTTTCTATATTTGTTAAGGGCTTGCCTATACAAGGCTGCCTTGTATGGTGGAAGGGGGATGTAGAGTTTTTGATTGGTGGTAATAACCTTTCTCGTAACCTTCAAAGTTAAGAAATGTATTCAGGGGTTATTTGCTTGAAAGAATTTGGGGTGTACTACAAGTCTTTTGCAGAGATTTGAGAAAATTATGTGTTTGGTATGAAGAATTACAAATACAATGTAAAGTATGGAAGAATTTAAAGTTTACACTCTAGTTAATTTTGACTGAATTTAGAATTTGACTTATTTGGCTAAATTTGAATTCCAAAGTTAATGTAAAATGCTATTAGCAAGCCACTCCCCCACCCCCTGCTTCCCTCCACCCGCCTCCGCGATTGCGCGCCATCGGCTTTCNGCTTCCCGCCACCCTTGCAGTCGTTACCACCTCAGCCACCGACCGTCCTTTGCGCCGCCCACCAACCCACGGCTGTCAGTCACCTGTTGGTCCCCCACCACCACCAGACAAAAATATATATTTTGAAATATATTATTTTCGATCTAATTCAGACCAAACAAAAAAATATAATGTCCTACGTTTATTTTACAATGGACCAAAAATTTCGAAGGTATTTTAAATATATTGAAATCATAGAACCCTGCAAATCTTTTACAATACATTTGATTTTTAGCAAATCAAACAACCACTCAATATCTTGGAGTAGCGTCCAGATGGTGATCAACCATCTTTCTTTCAGTTAATGCATTCTTTCTCTTCCTTGGGATTTTGGCTCAAGCTTCTTTCTTTTCTGAAATTTCTGAAGTGCAGATTTTCTACTCATGATTGTGTTTGGTATTATCTTGGTAGCAGAGCCCAGTTCTCTTCATTCTCCGAGTTCTTGAGCATTTCATCCTTATTTCTTTCCTTTTTTTTTCGAAATCATTTTTCTGGAATTCTGTCAAGATCTTTCCTATTTTTTTTTGGATTTCGATGGTTGCAAGAGCTGTCATGCGGTTCTTTAGAGTCGTGGGTTCTTGCCGCAATTCTCTGGTTCTCAAAGCCATGAGTTCCTGACATTCCTGTTGCCATGGGTTCTTGCTGCAATGGGTTCTCTGGTTCTCAAAGCCATGGGTTCCTGACATTCCAGTTTCCAAAAATTAAGTCTAACAAAAAATTAAGAAGAGACTTAAGATTCCAGCAATTATCCAAAGATGAAAATTAAGTTTATTAAATTCTACAATAAAAGTAAATGTAATGACTTAGACAATATATAAGAAGAGACTTTCTCCTTGCTAATAATTCATAATCAATGTAGGATTTAAAATTTTTGTGAAACTTTAATGTGGTATTGTGACAAATAGGAGCATACATATTCTTTACTTTCTTTTGAATTGTGAAAAGAACATCGACTAATTTAAAGTTGCTATTGACATGTATTGTAGTGTTGGGTAGATTCTAGTCTCTCACTCCAAAATTGCCCACTGTACCCTTTCTATAGGACCTACTAGTGACCCTTAGTTCCAATATATAGACCAAATTGATTAAAAAATCTAGCTTGTCACTCTAAAAACATCAACTCTACGCCCATCAAATCTTATCTCCATATCTATTTGCACCCCCCTTCGGACTATCATGACTGCACTTTCTGAGGTAGAAAATGATACTTAAAAGCTAAGAAATCTTAGCCTATTTGGATCTATAAGTTTTTGAACATGTTTTAACAATACAAGTGGACAATTTATAAAGTAAATGAAGGACAGGTAAAAATATCATCACAATTTTTAGGAATAAAAGAAGTTCTAAACACAATAAAAAACACTTACTTAATTAATTGATATTGCAAGGAGAATGAAGGAAAACTACTCACGTGAGGATAACAAAACAAAAAATATTTATAAAACTCCAAACCAAAGTACAAAACTTAAAGACAAAGATACAAATACATTTATGGAATGTTCCCCTAAGCATTCCTTTGAAGTTCTCTGACTTCTCTAACTCCAACAGCACTTACAAGGCTAAAAAACTCCATATATAACAAAGATTCATAAAGAAAACTTCTCACACTTAACACACTCACACACTATGAGACTCTATAGATCCGACCCCCAAGCCTTTTGGAGTTAATCTATATTTATAGAGCTTCAAAAATGACCAAGGGATGATTCATACATCTCTTCAAAAATTTAGCCTGATTCAATGAATCTTCTAGAAAATAATTGTGGTGCCTAGGTGCCCAACTGTTGCGTCTAGGCATCAACCAATTTTTGCATCTGGCACTTAGGCGACAGTTCGGCCAGTTTGGTACTTTTCTTCAATTTAGCCCATTTTGCTCCTTTCTATGTATTTTTGCTCTTTTTTACTCTTAAACCCTTTTTTCTTGCACCTGCAACCAAAAACATAAAAATACCCTTCATTAAAGCATTATATCCTCAAAAATTGAGTATAAAACGTGCATAAAAAATAGGTAATTTTAAGGTGAATCATTAATTTAGTCCAATGTAGGTTAGGCTTAGGGTTTAGGTTCAATTTGAGTTAACCCTAAGGATTTAGGGTTAGGTCCAATTTGAGTTAACCCTAAGAATTTAGGGTTATCAGTTTGAGTTAATCCTAAAGTTAATTTCAATTTGGGCTGACCTAGGTTTTAGGTTTAGGTTGAGTTTAATGGCGGTTAGATCCAACATTTAGAGTTACGTTCAAGTTAGGTTGAATCTAGGTTTATGGTTTAGGTCGCGTCTAATATAGGTTATACCCAACATTTAGGGTTAGCTTTAAGTTAGGTTGGACATAGGTTTAAAGTTTAGTTCGGGTCTGATATGGGTTAAACCCAACATTTAGGGTTAGATTCAAGTTAGGTTGAACCTAGGTTTAGGGTTTAGTTCGAGTATAATATGGGTTAGACCCAAAATTTAAAGTTAGGTTCAATTTAGGTTAAACCTAGGTTTAGGTTTAAGGTTGGGTCTAATGTTGGTTATACCCAAATTTAAGGTTAGGTTGAATTAAGGTTTAGGGCTTAGGTTGGTTCTAGTATGGGTTAGACCCAACATTTAGGATTAAGTTCAAGTTAGATTGAACCTAGATTTAGGGTTTATGTTGGGTCTAATATGGTTTGGACCTAATATTAGGGTTAGGTTTAAGTTAGTTTGAATCTAGGTTTGGGGTTTAGGTTAGGTCCAATTTGAGTTAGACCCAACATTTAGGACCCAACATTTAGATTTAGGTTCAAGTTAGGTTGAACCTAGGTTTAGGGTTTAGGTTGGGTTGAATGTGGGTTAGACCCAACACTTATGTTCAAGTTAGGTTGAACCTAGGTTTAGGGTTTAGGTTGGGTCTAATATGGGTTTGACCAAACATTTATGGTTAGGTTCAAGTTAGGTTGAATCTAGGTTTAAGATTTAGGTTGGGTATAATATGGGCTAGACTCAACATTAGGGTTAGATTCAAGTTAGGTTGAACCTAGGTTTAGGGTTTAGATTGGGTCTAATATGGGTTAGACCCAACATTTATGGTTTGGCTGGATTTACGGTGGGTATACCCAACACTTGGGGTTTAGTTTGGTTTAAGATAGGTTTATCCAACACTTAATGTTTAGTTGGGTTTAAGGTGGGTAAAGCCAACACTTAGGGTTTAGGTTAAGTCTAACCAAAATGAGTCAAGTCAAGTTTGCGGTTCAGACTTAACTTCAATCAGGTTGAGTCCAATTAGGAGTTCATTTAGGTTAGGACTAAATGGGGTCAAACCTAACCTAGACCAAGGCTCAAATTAAGCTAAAACCTAGTTCATAGAAGTATTTTCATGGTTAAAAGGATGCCCACAATGTTAAGCTTATAAGACCCCTAGGTTAATGTTTTAACTTAGCTTAAGGAACAATTTGGGCCAAAAATTATTTTTTTTTTCTTTTTAAATTTTTGCCCCTAAATTTCTAATTTCTAATTATAGGATTTTCAAGAATGGAAAATATTATTTAAGGGTTTAAATTTATTACCCTAAATTTCCTATCCAAATCCCATTTTAATTTCCAATTTTATGATAGTTTACAATTATTTTTCCAAATAATTACAAAATTCGAAGAAATTCATCATTTTCATTTTAGGGACATCCCTTAACCTTGAAAAAATCAGAGAATACTTCCAAGGATGGGTGGGGGGGGACTAATCCTTGCAAATTTCATAGTTTTTGGATTTATATTTAATTTTTAATAATTAAAAAACTCTAGAAGTATTTGATTAATTAAAAATTAAATATAAGTTATTGATTTTCAATTTATTTTTATTATTTTTCTATTGGTTCATTGAGTTTAGTGATAATTTTCTTTTATTTTTAAAAATTTTCTAGACAAAGTTATGCACTTTAAAGGTTTCATTTAATTTTTGGATTTAATTAAATAAGAAAATAATATTTTCCTACTTAACCACCTGATCCACCTCAAAATAAGTTGTTTTAAGTGCATGTTTTATAAGTATTTTATGTACATTTTTTATGATAGTGCACTTAAGGTATTTTGCATGTTTTTTGTTTCAGGTACAGGGAATGAACATTTAGAGAAAATGAAGAAAAAATGAAGCAAAAATGATGATTTTTGTGTGGCGCTATAGCGCCACCCCTCACCACAGACGGGTGAGAAGGGTGCTATAGCGCCCCAGACTGGTGCTATAGTGCCAGTAACTACCTTTCTAGAAGATACATCAAATTTGGCTTAATTTTAGAGGGGTGTTTGAAGCAACCGTTGGTTATTTTATGTTTAATTAGAAGGATTTGGCAAAATTTTGAGACCTTTTGGAGCCTCAAAACTTCAATTGGGTGGCAATAGTGAGTTATGTTTTTCATATTTTGTGTTCAAGTGTAAGTGTGAGTGTGTTTTAGTGTGAAGAAGTTTGAAGATTGCTTAGAGGAAACTCTGTAAGTTTGTTTGGGGAGAAGACATAAGGTACTTTGTATTTGTATTTGAGTTTTTATTGTAAGTCTTAAATTTCAATGCAAATGTTTTGTTTTTGTTTAATCTCCACAAATTCTGAGTAATTCCCTTTTCTTTTTTTTACATATGGGACTTAATCTTGTGGGATAAGAATGATTTAAGGATTTCTTTTTTACTTTTAAAAATTGTGATGGTATTTTCACCGAGTCTTGATTTACTTTACAAACTAGCCACTTGTGAGGATAAAGTTCATTGAGAAACATAATGTCCTGGGAGGGCTATGATTTCACCCAACTAGTAAATACCGCACTTCATTTTAGGTAGAGTCATTTCGATCACCTAAGAGAGAGTGCAAATAAATAGGGAGATAAGTTTTCATAGGCGTAGAATTGGTTTGACTAAAGTGACAGACTAGATTCTTATCAGTTTGACTTGTGGTTTAGTACCCTGACGTTGGGATTCGATCATTACGATGGCATAAGCTAGGGGCATCTAGAGGTGAGAGGCTAGATAGCACTGATGTGGAGTCGAGATGTTAAGGAATTAGCCTTAAGTTAGCTAATGTTCCTTGCAAGCACCGGGAGGGGATAAAGAATAAGGCATCCTTTTATTTGTCACAATACCTCAATTTTGTCTTAAATCATTTGAATCCTACATAGATTAAAATCTTTGTGCAAGGGGAAAGGTTTTCCATAATATCCAAACTAGTTGTTATATTTTGTTAAGCTATTACATTTAGTTGTTACTCTCCTTTTAAATTTTTAGTAGTAATTTTTAGCGAGCATATCATTTCAAATCTTTTATCTTTTTAAATTTCAATTTAAATAGAATTTCTATAAGTTGATTTTAAGAGTGATTGCATTCCTCGTGGGATCAATACTGGGTTTTTCAAGGAAAATCCTATATTACTTGAAACGATACGTATACTTGCGCAATACCCCTAGAGTGAAAATATATTACATAATTCATAAATTATTGCAAGTGTTCACACTAGACACTAGATATAAATTAAGATATAATTTCTGGCATAATTAAAGAGATTAAAAATATTTTGAGTACGGGTTGGGTCACCACGCGACATCCACGTGATCCTTAGCGGCTTCGAATGTCCACACAGCTTCTTGTGATTTGCGACACTTTCCACGTGGGAGCTGAGGTGGCCCGCAGTTTGGTCCTCCATATGCACAATTTGATGGTTCAACTTAATCAATGCCATCCATTTCCAATGCACGAAAATAGATGGCATTCGTTCATCATCCTCATAGGACATCAACCCAAATGTTGTTCATGATCAAACGTTAATATCTTTCTTAATTCTTCATGATATCTCATGAGATTTGATCCTAAAGCTTCATCTAACTGAAACGAACACATCAATATGGTTGATCAAGCATGGTGCATTCATTTCTTACAAAAGAGACCTAAAGCAAATTTTAGGGTTCTTGATCCCTACCTGGTACCAAGATGTGTAGCCTCAATTGAGTTTGATAGACATGATCTTTGTGACCCCACGAAGCTTTCCCTCAACTCAATTTGGATTGAAAAAGGCTTTAACTATGATCTAGACCAGATAGTGGCTTGATTTGGTCTTGGAATAGGTTATAGGTTGCATGAAAGCTTGACTTTGATTAGAGGAGTGTCGTGGAGGCTCTAGGAAGCTTTTAAGATGCTTATGTTTGTGTTTTAGTGAAGTTCATGTTATGGTCAAAATTTTCCCTGACTTTGAGATGGAGAATTAGGGCTTTTCAATAAATTTAAGATGCTAAAATGATGGGGTTTTAAATGCTTAGGTTATGGAGAGCAGCTTTGCTATTGAGAGTAAGAGACTTTAATACTGTGTATAGAGTTCCTTCTTCTATGACTCTTGGGTTGGCTTTTTAAGTAGCTATTAGAGGTTATGGGGGATCTCAACAGTGATTGGAGAAGGTTGCATGGCAGCTTAGAGGATCTCAGAAGACTTCAAGGGATGTTTTTGGCCATGGTGTCAAGCTTTTCCATTTCTCATGGTGTGCTCTTCATGAAGGTGAGTATAGAGAAGAGAAATGCTTTGAGTTCATTGGCTTTGTGTTGAGGTGGATAATGGGCTCAGCAAAGAGCTGGCTTGACCACCCATGCTTGGTCCAAGGGGATATAGGGTGAAATCCTATAAGAAGACATGTGTCCCTCCCCCTCATCATAACTTAGACTAAGTCAAAAACGTTAGGCTCCATGGGTCGACACAATGTTAGAGGAGATCGTCCTGTGGAAGCTATCGGTCGCCGGAATGGAAATCTCATCGCTCGCTTCAGAGGGACATTTAGTTTATATATATATTTAAGTTAAAAAAATATATGAAACCAAACTTATCCCATATCTTTTAAAGTTTAGATGAAAGAGCACTACACCTCAAGCTATGCATCTATCCTGAAAGATAAACATAAGACTTGAGGGTGAGGCTCAATTAAATAAACTAAGATATATATGACGTCCGTTTGGTCTGCGAAACTGTTTTATTTGCCGACAAATTCCCCTATTTAATATGAAAAATTAAATAGAGTTTATTTTAAGTTGGATTCGGAAAAGCTTCCTATAAGGGCAAACCCCTATAGTTAATTACATCTTATACAACCGTGGTCACCTAAGAATACTCTCGATAAAAATCAGGAAAAATTATCTTCAAGGANATAGTTAATTACATCTTAGATAACTTGAGTCACCAAAGAAAACTCTTGATAAAAATAAGGAGATATCATCTTCAATAATTTCAAAGGGATAGGACTTTTAAAGGAGATCGGACAAAGAGTTGTGAAAGGGGAATGACTCAAATTTAGAACTTTTGATTTTTGAATCCAAAGGAAGAAGAACTAGGGGACATCATAGATCATGAGGAGAACCTCGATGACTTCCCAAACTATCCTATTATTTGGCTTTAGTTTTGGAGAATAGAACTATTGAGTGTTTTGTCCTGCCAAGTTTATTAATTAGGGCTTACATTTGTGTGAAACTATCACACAAATAAACTAGAAGATGTGAAGATTTAGGTCGTGATGAACGACAACCTCAGAATCCTAAGACGGGTTAGGGCTTAAATTGCATAGCAGAGCTATACAAAAGTCTAAAGATAAGTTGAAGATTTATGTTGCATAAGCAAACAATATCAAAGTCCTATGGTTTATTGTTTAATTCTAAAGAATGGTTTAACTGGTGTAGACATGTTTTTCTATTGAAGATGGTCGTGCTGCCCACAATGCTAGCTCCAAGCTCCTCATCGTAGCAAGTTTAAATTTTTTAATGTGTCAAGTTCTGATGTCAAATCAAATGTGTCATATGGTTATTATTATTTAAATATTATGGGGGATGTTAAAGTTGATTAGAGTGCATTAGTTATGATCCAGGGTTCCCTCGTTCTCGCGCCATTATTTTTTTTGGATTCATTTAGTCCAAATGAATTTACTAAACTCAACTCAATGAGTTCCATACTTTCATTTAGACTGTGGGAAATCTCATTAGAAACCATAGGTTACCTCCTCCAAGGGATTCCCGATCATTTTAATTTAGTTATAATTTTTGTTTTGTTTTGTTTGTAATTAAATTTTGAGTTATCTTATATTTTAACTACTGTGTTGGTGAATTTTATCTTATTTTGATTTTAGTTTTGGTTTTTGTTCTGGTGGCTATCCTAAAGGTTTCAGTTTTTGGCATGCAGGGTGACTTTGTTGTTTAACATGCAAGTTCGTGAGAAGAAAACAAAAGATAAAAGTAAAATGCAATGCAATAACTTAAAAGCGTACATTGTGCCTAGGGTTGGTTTGTGGGATCTCTCTTATTTGCTCCTGTCCTTTCTGTTATCTGTGAATGGATTTGGTAATTTCTTTGGAGAGTTGTGTGCTCAAACGACCGTGGTTTTCCCTTTGCTCTGGTCTGGACTGCAGGCTCTATGTTGCGGGGCTCTCTCGTCAATTTCTTGCACTTTGACTACTTACGTCCTCTTTTATTTCTTTGGTGTTTTCTCTGTTTCTGAGCTGCTGGTTTGGAATCCTCTTGGAACTGCTTTTTCAAGCCTTTCCCAGCCTTTTGGATGTGTTTTCTCAGGCTCGAAAACTGCTTTACTTAATCTCTCCATTATACATGTTCACATGGGTACACTACATTATTTGGGTATGCATTTTGATTGGATACATGTAATTTTGAGCTACTATATCTATCCTTTATGTTTTTTTCCTTTTTTTTGGTGGAGTTGTAATGTGAAAGGAGGAACCCCTAGGAACTATGCTAATCGCTGTAATTTTTTTCTTTTTTGTAGCGGGGATCATCTTTCCCTCCAAATTTGTAACCACACTTTTTTGATATTAACGCATAAGGAGCCATGAGTTGCTCTTTTTCCCAATATATATATATATATATATATATATATATATAATTTTGTAGGAGTTAAAAAATGCTTGTAGTAAAAATAGAGAGTACAATTTTGAGGTGTGTCTACTAGACCCTATGTCATACCTTGGTGGGTCCAATTTGAGGATGATTCCATTAAGCAAATCATAATATGTTCAGATGTCCTCTGAGATTCCCAAAGGATCATAAAGAAGCCATGGGTAATACCCCAAACATTTCATAGTCCTTTGAATTGTCTTGAGTTTATTTTGGTCTTATTATGTTTGTTATATGGTTCATTTGAATCAAATCCTTATGCTTAGTGAACTTTGATGTTTTGATTATCTTTCAAGTGAGGTAATTAACACTTGATATTTCACTTACGAATTATACGGGTAAAGGCCATTGGGGGCAATTTGTCTTGATTAAAAAACTTAGCCAGTTTGATATTTGAAGATGGGCTTGTAGTGTTTTAAAAGGTTTTAAATTAATTATAGGCTATTTTCTTAACCTCATTAGACAACATTTTGATCAAGCCTAGTTCACTACTAAACCCTTAGAAGTTAATGGGTAGATTTGTAATTTTAAGGAAAAAAAAGATTTTAAATGTTTATATTCTTAATCATTATCATGAATCATACATCATAATTAGGTTTTAAAATCAGTGATTTATGATCTTCCAAAATCAAACCCCTCACTTTAATATCTTCTTATTTGAATATTCTTCCAAATTTCATTAATTTTGAGAAATTACAAATTTATCCTTTATAAGACCAAAGTGAGATTGGTTACTACCATTTATCCCTTTTCTGTTTTAATCATTAAGACAAGTTATTTAAGATCATTTATTACCCATTCACCCTTTTGATTAGGCCTAAATAATAATTAAGGCTTAAATTCCAAAATTACCATTTTTGCCCTGTCAACACTAAAAAGTTGGGAGTTGTGAAGTGGGCTGCTAGGATGGTATCCTAACACCCGTTTTAATTTAATTTAATATATATAATTTGGAAAAATAAGTATTTTGGATTTTGGAGAATACAAGACCAGACCGATCTCATATCCCCAGTAGTTTAAATAAACAAGCCAAATACCATAAGTAATTACTGGTAAGGCTCGGTTAAATAAACTAAAAATTGTATGCATCCTTTAAATCTGCGAAATCATTTTTATTATAAGTCGAAAAGCTCCCCTATTTAATATGAAGGATTAAATAGGGTTTATATTAAGCTAGGTTCAGAAATGCTTCCTATAAGGGTAAGCCCCTATAATTAATTACATCCTAGACAACCGAAGTTAACTAAGAAAACTCTCAATAAAAATCAGGGGATATTATCTTCAAGGAGCTCCAAAGAATAGGAATTTTCAACGAGATCAGACAAAGAGCTGTAAAAGTGGAATGACTAAAATTTAGAACATTTTATTTTTGGAATCCAAAGGAGGAAGAACTAGGGGAATTTTGAGGAGAACTTCCGTGAATCCCCAAAACTATCCTACAGTTTGGCTTTAGTTTTAAAGAGAAATTATTCAAGTGTTTCATCCCGCAATTTTTATTAATTTGGGCTTACATTCGTGTGAAACGATCACATGAATAGCCTGGTAGATGTGAGGATTTAGGTCATAACGAACGACAACCTTGGGATCCTAAGGTGAGTTAGGGCTTATGTTGTATAACAGAACCATACAAAAGCCTAAAGATAAGTAAGAATTTATGTTGCATAAGCAAACAACCTCAAAGTCCTATGGATTTTTGTTTAATTTTAAGAGAAGATATATTGTTGTAGATCATTTTGCTGTTGTAGAATGCTGCCCACAAGAAAGCTCCAAACTTCTCGATGAAGTAGCAGGTTTTAGTTTTAGAAATGTTAATTGAGGAGATGAGAAAAATATCATGTTTTAGAAGTCACATTTTCTACTGTGCTAAGTCATGATGTAAAATCAATTATTTCCTATGGTTATGGTTATTTAAATTTTAAGAGGAATATTAAAGTTGATTAGAGCGACACAGATTATGATCCTATGGTTCCCTCGTTTCAGTACCACTATTTTCTTTTGGATTCAATTAGCACAAATGAATTTACTAAACTCAACTTAATGAGTTCCATACTTTCATTTAGATCATGAAAAATCTTATTAGCAACCGTAGGTTACCTCCTCCGAGGGATTCCCGATCATCCGATAAAAACGCTTTAATTTAATTGAAATTTTGGGTTTTTATGATGTTTGTGATTAAATTTTGAGTTGTCTTATATTTTGAATATTATGGCGGTGAATTTTATCTTGTTTAAATTTTTAATTTTTTTTTGTTTCAGTTTTGTGGCTATCCTAAAGATTTAGGTTTGACATATAGGGTGACATTGTTGTTTAACATGCAAGTTCATGAGCAGGAGAAGTACAGTAAATAATGTGCAAGAAAAGAAGATGTTGTAAATTATAAAAGCATACCTATCGAGTCTTCTCGTTCCTCCACCTAAAAGTTCAGTACTTAAAAGGCATATGTATATAGTTTTGTAGGAATTAAAGTATGCTTGTAGAAAAAGAACAGGAAGTACAGGTTCAAGGTGTGTCTACTAGATCCTATGTCATATCCTAATGGGTTCTATTCATTTAAATGTATAGATGTAATCTTAAGCAAGGCATAATGAGTTTAATCATACTTCAAGGCATCTAAAAGAGTATGAGAAGGACTTAGGGGCCAGGCCCCAGGCATCTCACAATCCCTTGAAAAGTCCCGAGTTTATTTAAACTCATTATGTTGCTTAATAAATCATCCCTATCATACCCTTATGCTCAATGAACTTATGTTCTAGCCAACCCTAAGGATGGGTTAATTATCACTTGATGTTTTATTTCTAATTTATATAGGTAAAGACCTTTAGGGGCAATTTGGTTTAATTAAGGAGCTTAGTAATTCAATTTTAAAGACAGGCTTGTAGTGTTTTAAAAAGTTTTAAATTAGTTGTAGATTATTTTCTAAATCTTATTAAGCAAAATTTTGATTTAGCCTAGTTCACTATTAAGCCCTTAAAATTTAATGGGTATATTTTTAATCTTAAATTTTTTTTTAAATGTTTATACTTTTAATCCTTATCATGAATTATAAGTCATTTCAAAACCATTAGTTGGGGCTTAAAATTAGTGAGTTATGATCTTCCAAAAATCAAATCCCTCACCTTATTATCTTTTTTATTTAAATATTCTTCCAAGTTTTATCAATGTTAAGAAAATTATAAATTTATTCTCTACAAGACCAAAGTGAGGTTGGTTACTAGCATTTATCCCTTTCATATTCCAATCATCAAAACATATCAATTAATATTATTTGTTGCACATTTGGCCCTTTGGGTAAGCTTAAATATTAATTAAGCCTCGAATTTTAAAATTACTCTTTTGGCCCAAAGGCCCTTATACCCTATAATTCATTAAATTAAACTAAAATTACTTGAAAATTTTAAGTTACTGATCTAACTTTTTGTTGTGATATATTGTATAAAATTTAATTAAATATAATCAATTAATATTCAGATTCTATGCAAGTACACATATCATTATCAAGTAATAATGAACTTTCTATTTAAGCCCCAAATATCGATCCTACGGGGAAGGTTTAAATTGGAAATGATAAATTTGCTAGGAAATTTACAGAAATTCAATTGAAATCACTGTCACTAATTTCAATTCTAAACTATTATCAAATCAATAATGCAAAATTTAAAATAGTAAATATTAATCTATTAACAATGTTTATGTAACGACGATTCTTATGTGAAAAAACATCCTTCCCACTACAATGAGGCTATGGTAAAATGAGATGAGATAAATATTTATAATATGTATTGTGCCAAATAGGAGCAATTTTAATTCTCTACCCTGATACAGTGCATATAAAATCATTGGCTAATCCCAGTGTTTAGTCCCTAAATCCGTGGCTAGGCTAGGAGGATACTGGCTCCCACTCTAGAGCTCCCACTTCCCATCACCTGAAGGCTGACTCTCGTTTCAGTTTTTAAACACTAAGACTAAATTGAAGATTTTAGTCTGTCACCCTAAAGGTTCTCCAATTCTACACCCAACAAAGAATATTTTCCTATTTATTTGCACTTAATTCCATAAATGATGTTCTCCTTCATGGAATCAAATGTGATCCTTACTCTGTTGTAAAACTCATACTCCATTTTCCAAATCATATGTTTCACAACACACTTTAACAATTCAATTGGCCAGATCAAAAAGTAAATTAAGTTTGGAGTTGAAAAATCATCACAATTTTATATTTTAATATTGGCACATTCATATTATCTTTTCATTTCACCATATCTAAGAGTCGGGAGAAAGATAGAGGGAACCACTCAGACTTCGGGAGAAAGAAATAACAAAACACAAATTTCATATATAAAAGAATGTTCATACAACACTGATAAACAAACAATACTTATCTGAAAAATCTTTCTCAAAGCAAATCTTTTGTAGCCTTTCCTTAGAAATGCAGGAAGAAAATATCTCTCACTTTTCTCCTTCTCCAACATTCTTACAGAAAGTTTCACATTAAATCTCACCACAAAAACTCTAAACTATGAAATCAAAATCACTAATTGACTCTAATATGGAAGTGGAATGGAATGATGTGGTGCAAAAAATGAAAGTAGAGGAGTGAAAAATGTAGAGCGCTTTTTTTTATGAAATTCGACCCGAAATAGAGCCCAAGTTCTGTTCTCCAAGAGGTGCCTCCAAAAACCCGCGTTAATTTGTTCTATGCCATCGACGCTACCCTCGGCGCTGCCGACGCTGAGCATTACTTTAAAACGTTATTTTGACTCCAAATTTCATCCTTTTTGATTTCTTTTTGCTTTAAGCCTTAAAAATCAACAAACTATAAGAAAAAATTAAAATATCTTCCATTAAAGTGCAATATGATAAAAAATAGGTATAAAATATGGGTCTAAAAATGCATATATTTTTGGTGTATCAAAATCCCAAAAAATGAGTATAAAATATGGGTCTAAAAATGCATATATTTTTTGTGTATCAAAATCCCCCAAACTTAATTTCAAGTAACTCCTTTACTGCATAAAAAATATGACTTATGATAAAGACCTTAACTCTTAGACTTCCATATTTTAGTTTTCTAAATATAATAGTATAACTTAAGAAAAATTCAAAACAACTCCAATTAATATTAAAGGTGTAAAGATATTCAATAATTAAGTTTAAGGTGTCTGATCCTCTATTTCTTTCAAGAAAAATTTCAATTTGTTATATTAAAGTCACTTAGCAAATTCATATAAAAAGAACTTCAAAAAACTTTATTAATAATTAAGTTAACATTCAAATAAAAAGGCAAGAAAATGTGTTCAAGTCTTTTTCCTTAAGTTGATTCAAGTGAAACCAATTTTTAATTAGACATCTCCTCAAGCTTCTCCCCATATATATATTTTTTCTTTTTCTTTTCTTTTCAAGATCATTTTTAATCCCCTTTTTCTTTTCTTTCTTTTCTTTTATTATTTTATATATATCAGGATTACTATATCTGGATAGCCTTTAATGATTTTGAGCTTCACTATCCTCTTCTTAATGTTAAAAACTTTTTAAATTTCTTCACTTAACAAATTTATATTAACTTAAAGATTTCATAAAGTTTAATTCATTCTTTTTACATGAATCTTTTGAGATTTTCAATTCTTAAAAAATACAAATTTCCTTTACTAAAAAATAGAAAAACATAGTTTTATTCTCTTTTACCAGATATCTTAGCCCCTAGATTTAACCTTTATTATTGAAAATTTTTACTTAAATTTATTATATATTTAGAAACATAAATATAGTTATCCAAAGTTAACCTCTAATACCAAAGGTCATATTAAATTTAAAATTTTGAAAATATAATTAAGTGAGGACAAATAAAATTAAGTTCTTTCTCTCTTTCTAAAAATGTTTTTTCTTCTTTTCCCCCCAAACTTAAATTTTTAAAAGATTTTTACATGAAGAGCTTTAAAAATGAAGCGTAAAAGAAAGCATTAAATACATAAAAAAAATGACACCTGGTGGAGATTTTGATTTTTGAACATAAATTTTGAAAATACTGTAGGTGCTAAACTGAAAACTAAAAGGCTAAAAACATTAAATTGCACATAATACATATAAAATTTGCTAAGAAAGAGCTAATCACAGAAATAGAACAAAATAACAACAGAACTAAACTAAATTCTAAAAATGAAAACAGTCTTCCACATTTCAGTTTCACATAACATAACAAATAAAGTCTAAACAACATCACAACACAAAAAATACAATCACACAGTACAAACACAAACAAACAAACAAACAAAAAGATCACTAGTTAATATCATCTTTGTCTTCATCTACATCCAACATCTATTGTTGATATGGAGTAAACACAGGGTGAATAGAGAACTGAACTAAATGTTCTCCCCTCAGGTATCTAATTAAAGCATCATCATAAGCAACATCATACTCAAATTTTTGCTGAATCAAATCATCGGTGTGAGAATTTCTGGCTTCCATATTATGCATCCTATAATCCATCCTCAAAATATATGCTAGTTGTATCATCATCTGATCCAAAAGTTCTGTGTTGTTGGGGTCACTAGAAGTAGGTCCATGAGAGGTAGAAGGAATATCCCTAGAAGTAGAAGGAATATCTTTAGCCTTACTGTCAGATCTCCAGTCAACATGAGATTCATATGACTTGATGTTTGTAGGCCCAATAGGTCTCTAAGGCTCAATCCTCTCCTCATCAGGTCTAAAATCAACTCCTGCTTGCTCACAAAGTTTGTAAATAAGAGCAGGGTGTGCCAATCCACCAAAAGTCTCTCCTAGAGCAATAAATCGAGTGTTCATATAATAATATAGTTATGTCCATAACTTGCTTAATACAGTAGTTCAGGATGGATCTATCTTTGGTCACCTCACTATGATGGTTAGTCAGAATCATTCTTCTAGAAATAAAATAATGTCAGGCCTTAGATACTACATTTAAATTAGTACGGGGAAAGTTTACTTTAACTCCATTTTTTATTTTCCAAGCCCCTTTCTCACTAGTCAGAAAAGAAATAACTTCATCTAAAGCCTGATCTGTAACAGAAAAAGAATGATACTGGCATCTATACACATCTTCTACAGCATAAAAATCATTTATTTTCTTTGGAGTAAATTCTACCCTCTTCCACAAACAAATATATAATCATCAGAAGCTTTAGGAAGGTTGGCATAAAATTCCATTACAATCCCAGCTATCGCATCGGTAGTAAAATAACAAAAGTTTTCTCATTGCCGAGCAATAATCAAACATTCAATTTCTCCTCCTAGATTTTTAAAACCTTGGTCCTGAAATACTTTCTTATTTTCTTGCAAACTATGAAATCGAGCACTCGCTTTGAAACTAACAAATTTTTGTTCGTCATATTCTATTTTCCTTTTGCTCGATCTAGGTGCCATAAGAAATCTAGAAAATTTTGAACAATCCGAATAAATTTTAAAATTCCAAAAATCAAAATGTAAAATATTTTAAACTTCAAATCATTATATAAGAGACCATCACCAAAGGATTTTCTCAAAAATTTATCAAAAATTTTTTCATTTTTTTGGATCCATGCAATGTGAGATAAATCCTTGGTGAAAATAAAAAATTTTTGATTTAAAGTGTAGCTCTTACTTAGAGAAGATGAAATCCAAAGTCTTTCAGCCTCTAAATTGCCTCAAATCTGACCACAATCAAGCCCTAGCCGCCCAAACCGAAGGTTGAAGATAACTTAAGCGTAAAAATGGTGGCCACAGTAAAAATTGCAAATTTTTAGGGGTTAAAATCTGTTGTCGGGTCGAGGGCGCTGTCGGCGCCGATTCCAGCACAGCCGGCGCCGATTCCAGCGCAGTCGGCGCTGAAGGCCCAAAAATTTCATATTTTGATTTTTTTTAATTTTCAATTTCCTATCGACTTATTCCAAAATTTTTAGTATTTTAAATACAAATTTTTATCTAATAATAATTCACAAAACAAAACATCTTACCAACACAAATTTTCACAATCCACAACAAACTAACTTTTATATATGAAAGTACACTTTTTACAAACACAATTTTTTTAATTACACCATCACACATATTAAACAAACTAATTATAAATCAACGTTGAAATCAAACCACAACACTAAACACTGTCACTGAACTATACACACAATAAAAGTTCAGAATTCTAAAGCAAAAAAATAAATAAATAAAAAACCAAACCAAATTAAATTCACACAATTTCACTAAATATATATAATGTTCTAAAATAGATAGAGAATTTAAGGTCTTCAATTATTACGCCTCTTCTCCAGTGTTTTCTCCTCCTCTGATATCTCCCATAGTTTGGTAATGAACATATAAGTTGCAGAAGAATCGGTACGGGAATTGATTTGTCAAATTTTCTTCGATCCACCCATTTTCCTTAAACATCTAAACTAATCCTGCTTCAAAAGTTCCAGTGTGATCAAAATTTTCTTTCATTCTCCAATCTAGGTGATTAAAAGGAATTTAAAATATCCTATTGCATTCATAATACTCTGAAGTTCCCTTTCAATTTTCTTCAATTTATTTTTCAAGGCAAGCAAACTTCCAACTGTTGGTGGTATTAATAGAGTTGAAGCATATGAAGATTGATCTATGATGGCTTCTAATACTTCATTTCCATTTTCACAATAACTCTCATCTATAGGATTCATGGGCTCTCAAGGTAATAAAGTTTTTTCCCAACTTTCATATGGAACTTGGGCTTGACCGCAAATCAAAAAGATGGTAGATGGATGCCCAAGTCCGTAAATTGGTCCATTAGTAAGGATACCCATAATAGATTTAAATATAATAATAGACCCTATATCAATGGGTTTTTCCATTTGAATGCAGTAATTTAAAATAACACATTTTTTGGTTACTCTACTAATTTTCATAGTAGGGAGTAATTTTGCAGCAATAAAGAAATGTCATTGCTTCAAAATTGGATTAAGTAATGAAGTGGAGAAAATAACATATCCTTCATCTCGTATCTCCCACATATCACTTTCATCCGTTGGAAGATTATACACGTCTTGCATCAAATCTTGTGTAAGGATGAAATTTGTATAATGACAGATTAGAATGTTGTCTATCATATACAATTCATTAATCCTTGCAGAAGTGAATGATACAGCCTTACCTCATATGAAGACAACACCTTGAGTAATTCCATGTAAGTTTGCATAAAACTTTTTCACCACAGGTACGACAACCGCAAACGTAGTGTAATATAGAACTTCCCAATGCCTTTGTAGAATGATTTTATCAATCATACCAGTAGGATTGATCACTCCATGATTTACAAAATCCTCTTTCCTTGATCAATCTCCTCTTCGTAATAACTTTATCATATAATCTCTGCGCGTCAAAACTAATAAAATTTCTTTTGTTGAAAACTTCATAATTCAAAGTATTTCTGGAATTGAAAGTCATGGAATCCAAAAATAGGAAGTTACTAGGCGTCCAAGGATGTTTCTAGCCCTTTTTAAACTCATCCTGTGGTTATTATGAAGTGAAATGGCGCCAAAACCTGCCAAAAGTTGTCTAAAACCATCCAACCACACTCGGCGCCGTCAACGCTTCTGATTGACGCTACTGGCATTGATGTCCGTTATCTAGGACGCCGTCGACGCCCATTCTGGCGTCATCAGCACCAGTGGCCAAAATTACGATTTTTTATTTTTTTATTCAATTTGATTCCAAATTTTCCTGCAATATCAATATTTGACTTAATTTATAATAAATGCAATTGTGTAGGATTATTATCAACTAATATATAAGACACTTAACAAACTAAATATTAATACATAGTAATATAAGTATGGGTTGCCTCCCACAAAGCGCTTGGTTTAAGGTCGTCAGCCTGACATACCATTTGTTTAGTTGGGTTGACTTAACATTAAAACTTCTTTAAATTGAGGTATGCACCCTTCATAGTAATGTTTCAAACGATTCCCATTAACTTTAAATATCTTTCCAGTGTTAGGATCTTTAATAACAACAGTTCCATAATGATAAACTTTAATCACTTTAAAT
>JXCR01146251.1:10166-22974 GCA_002079205.1 Phalaenopsis hybrid cultivar
TCTCTTAATATGATTTATTTCTTAATAATAGCATTGTAAAATAGGTGCTAATTTATTTTAATATAATTGTGAATATTATAATTGAAATCTACTTTCATAAATGAGTTCAAGTATTTATTTGAGAAATAATAAATTAAAAATAAATTTTCCTAAAATTTATGTTAATGAAAATGAGAAATGAGATTCAATTTTGAAGGATTAAATGATATCTTAAATTCACCAAATTTTAAAAATAAAAATGATGATTAAGTAATTTTCTTATGAAAATAAAATAATTTAAAATAGGGATATTTACATACATATCACATCCAATATTAAAATGTATACCTTTAACTCCTATAAATTTATGTTTACTAATTCAAGCATTAAAGCTATCTAATAGCTTAGGCTTCATTTTAGAAGATGTTGAATGTGTTGCAGTGGGTACCATCGTTTGAGAAAGTTTTTATTTGATAAAGCAGCGTCTGTTGAGTACCTCCCGAAGTTATTCGCAAAAACAGTGATTTTGGGAAGCACACACCTCTCCTAAACGGAAGATAATGATAGTGGTAGATTAAGATGTGGTTTGAAGTAGTTTTTGTGGTTCAACGAAGTGCTGGAAATGGTCCTTCCAGAACTTTGTTGAACGACAAAAAGTGCTTCAAACCACACCATAATCTACCACTACCGTTATCATCCCTTAAGATGAGGTGCATGCTTCCGTCCTAGAGTGGAAGGCTTGTTTGCATGCTTGAGAAGAAGAGATGGGGGCCAACAATAAGCTACTTGGGTGAGAATAAATCATGACGACATTGGTCTACAAAACGAGAGCAACAATGACAGTGAGGTATTGCGTGAGAAGAGATTGAGTTGAGAGGAGCTTTGATGAGGGGTGGATGGGCTGGCGAGGGTCGGCCAGGTTGCTACAACAAGTTTACTGTTGTTTTCAATGTGTAATTAGAGGTAGCAGCAGATTTTATTTATTTGAAGTTTTAGAGTTTTAGATCAGTAAACAAAAAAAAAAATCAAGTTTAAGATACGTAAATTTTAATATTTCAAGTTGTATATATATGTAAAAACTGGGGAAGGGAGAATCCTAACCAAGGGGATTAGTTCATTTTATTTGACATCTCAAAGCAAATGAAAAAAAAATTATTTTTAACATTATTAAAACTCATATGATATATAATGTGCTTATTAAATTGCATGTTTGAAATGTGTCAGCATAGATGTCGAGAAAATTAAAGGGACTAAAAGATAAAAGAATGACCATGTTGGTCCCTCGAAAGGAGATCATGAACCATGCAGAAGACCAAAGGGTTTAGTTGGCAGCTACAACACCTTTGGAGGAAGACTTGGAGTCGACCGAACGAAAGCCATCTAAGTCAAAGATTGAGACTTACCGAACTAAGAGAAGGAACCAGTCCAACTCTCGCTCAAATGTCAACAATATCCTTATAGAAGTCTCCAAGAATCTTAAGAAAGCCTAAGGTTCTCATCACTCTTTGAACACTCCAAATGGATCTCCTATCAGACGAGTAGATTACTTGTCAAATTACGGTGTTCCATAATCTACACGACTACCTAGTTTATCCCAACATCACGAGTTTTCCATCCAGGGGTCAACAAGCCATAGTTGAATCGAAACAACCGGCCGATTAACTTATGCTGACCAAACAAAGTTTGGATGAGCGAGTGATCACCAGAGCTGATCGACCAAGAGACCAGATGTTGGTACATGAAGATCACCGACGCTCTGAAGTGTCACCCTCTTTTCACCACACTAAGGGAGTCAGCCCTTAGGTGGTTGAATGGATCACCCTCGGCGGTAATCACATCTTTTACTAAGTTCAAGATAAGGTTCATAATGCAGTTTGCCAGTACCGAGAAGTCACAAAAGAGTTCATAAGAGCTATGACAAGCTGGGCAAGGGCAACATAAGAATTTACACTCATATATAACTCAATTCCAACAATAAATGTTGGAGGTGCAGAATATGGAATCCATGGTAGCACATGCTTCTTTGTCCTATAGACTGAGAGAAGAATGATTTTGATATGCCTTAAGCCTGCAAGAATCAAATACCTTGGTCGAACTGTTATAGATGGCCAACAACCACATTGCTGTTGAAGAATATGTCAATAGCCCCACCTATCAAAAAACCAAATCATTTGACCATAGTTGAAGATAGCTGACAACCTTATAATAATTGAAGGGTCAACATCAGCAATCATCGAGGTGATAAAAAAAGATACACTGACCAACAATCAACTTGTTATCATGAGTGGTCAAAGAATGACCATGAAGCTCCAAGGGCTAGTTCGGTAAGAGTCTCGATAGGAGAGCTAGTAGATGCTATCCTAAATAAGAAATACTTCAAGAAGGCACCCTCAATGAGAGTTGGAGTTTTTTTTCTGAGACTAGAAGAAGTATTAAGCCTTCCGTAGAGACCCGCCATGACATAGAGGAATACAGGCACATCTAAAGCTTAGTCAAGAAGTTAATAAGAGTTCAGAAGCTCAAGATTTTGTGTTGCCTAGAGTGATGACCCCAAGGCATGACCCAGTAGAGAAAATTTTGATGAGTAAGTTTGACCAAATGCCATTCATATCACTGAGTTTGTACCATCCAATTTTGGAGGAACTTGAGAACCCTCTAGCCAAGCCAGTCGGAAGAGGCTCCAATTTGGGGAGCTTTACACGGACGTTTTTGATCCAAAGTGAAAATGCCATTCATAGATAACGTTTACTGATGTAGATGATATAGACCGCCTCCCAATGGGGAATCCATACAATGGCTCCATCTTTGTGGTGATGATGTTAAGCAATTATCTTATAGGAAACATCTTGATCAACACTAGTAGCTCCGTGAATCAATGTTTGATAATTTGAACCTCCAGATTGACCAATTTGGTAGCATCAATCGATCCATTTTATGTTTTCTCTAGCAAGAGAATGGAGACACTAAGCATAATTGTGTTGCCAATTACTTGAGGAGAAGATGACAAGCATAGGAACATATCTCTGTTGTTCTCCATTGTATAAGTGCACACAAATATTGTCCTCACAAGATCTCCAAATTCTTAAATAAAAACCTTAGAATCCTCTCCAAACACAAGGCTTGGAGAAAACCCTAGGATTTATATATAACTCCTTAAACCTAAAAGAAGAGAAGCTTCACATAGCCAAGAAAATCCCTAAATTATCTCCTAATTCTCCTTAAATAGCTTCATCCTAAATCACCTCCAAATACCTTGCCAAAATTTCTCTTAGGCGAAACCTGACATAGGTATGTTTACCCCGGTGGAGGTACGTCGCCATGGAATATAGCTATGTTGAAGCTTGGCGTAATTATTCAGCCTTCTCAATTTTTTTTCGAGCATTCTTTTGCTCCCTTAGGCAAAGAGCCTTATGTAATTATGCAAGGGGTGGTGCCGGTACACCAACCCTCTTATTTAATTTAACTTCATATTTTAGCTTTCTGACATGTGCTTAACATCTATAACGTGTAAATTATAAAAAAAAAAACCTTTCACGGGAATAAATTCATTATAATAAAGCAATACAATATGAAAAAAATAAACATCTTAACTTTGATTCACATCACAAGGCACCAATACCACACCAATTTGTAAGTCAGCTTTGATAGGATAGTCATTATTTTAATGGTTAACAAGGTATTGGCCACATTAGTGGCACTTGTGATGGTGCTTCCACCAGTCCTTGGGGTGGTTCCTCATTAGACAACCACCATCATTAGTTCCCAGTACTATGGTGTCATAATGAATCATTGTAGTGACTTGCTGATGCAAGTTAGGCATTGAGCCTTGAACTCTGACATAGTTTCTGCCATATTATCGGCTCCTAAGCAGCATTGTATGACACCATGTAACTCTATCATTAATTTTGCACTATAGTAGGGGCAGCCTAAGGGTTGTTTGGTTGGTTTTTTTAGGGTTGAAAATTTGAAACCCAAAAGCTCTTAATTTATTTCAAACCCATGAGAAGGATAATATCCCTTTCCCTTGCTCCCTTCAATCATTGAGTAAGATTCTAAAGTTCTACCTTTATGTGCATTTACTCTATGTTTCATTTCATGACATTCTTGGACTTTGAGCTTGTGCTTTTAGGGTTATGTTCTTAAAGTCCTTAATTGAGCATCTTGTGTACATCTCTTGTTTTTCTCCTTTTTAAATATTTGACATGGTGTCTTTGTCTTTAGGGTTTGGTTCGCTCCCTTTTCTGAGATCATAATTTTTTGCTTAAGTGTATTTTAATACACTTGGGTGTCTTAATCTTTTGGACAAGACCTTTTGTCCTATTGCACCATAAATGTCTAGGTTTTGTAAGTCAAAACTTAAGTGGTAGTACTCAAGTGACTTAGTTTGACACGCAGTGATAAAGAAAAAATGAGCATTACTCATTGGCTTGTTTTGATGAGTAATGCTAATCACACTATTAGTATTATATAATGTAGGTTGATTCCTAACATAACTTTAAATTCACATCAGTCATGTAGGGTGATAGCTACCAACTTATTAGAAATTTAAGGGAGGGGCCAACTTTGTGACCTCACTTGACTTATGAGTATTCCCCTTATCTCTTTATTGCACGTCTTGCACATAGATGTTGATTAGCTAACACATTATAATTTCTATTTAGAGCTAGGACTAGGGTGTAGTTAGGAATTTTTAAACACAATTATTGTTCTTTTAGTTTGTGTCAGATGTTGTATACTTTGTGTGCCTTTCTTACATGCTTTATTGAGTTTGAAACTTGTACAGTAGTATATAAGAGTGGTCTTCCTTACATGACATCGTATCCGATGGCTAGGAACTTAAAAATTATTTAAACAAACATATTTTTTATGTTAATCCAGTTTTTTTTTTTTACTTTTTCTATGTACTTTTAGATTCCAAGAGATTCTATAGTAGAAATAAGATACCAGTGTTTGTTAACTAGATGTTTGACGCGTTCAACTAAATGGTGAGGATCAAAAGTTGTTTGCTTATTCCTAATACCTAAATTCTACATTATACATTTATTGTATATATTTAGAATCCGGTGTGAATTTGTGAAGCCCTTGATACAAAAAAATAATATATTGTTTTAAGTACCCTTTTTATGCTTATTTTTTGTAATATTGTACTTTAAAGAAAAGTATTTTTATATTTTTGTGTCAGTTATACATTTTTAGGCTTTTGGAGCAAAAATGTCAAAATGAGCAAAAACAGCCAATTTTGGGGTTTGGCGCATGATGCGACAAAATCCAGTGCGCGACGTATTATGTGCCAGATGGGTGCATGATGCGCCAGATGCGATTTTTTCAAATTAAAGCGATTCGAGACAAGTTTTGCATGACTTTTCAAAGGGGCAGTTGTTCTAAACACCACATGGAGTGATTAAATGCATTTAGACACATTGGAAGGTTCTAATTTGAAGGGATTTGACTCTTGGATCAAAAGGCACATCCTTTGAATTCAAAGGTTTAACTTTTGAATGTTGGAGGGAAATGAAATTCTTTTCAAAGGAGGCAACCCAAAATAAAATCAAGTTGGAGAAGAACTTCAAGAGAGAGGCGAAAAAAGATAGGTGACGTAAGAAACAAGACGAAGAGATAGAGAGAGAAAGTTAAGGGCTTGAAGATTGTCTTATAAGGTTGTAAAAGGAGAGGGAAGGTGAGAGATTTCTTCTTTATTACACTTCTAAGAGAGAATTGAGAATGCTTGTAAAGAGAGAAAGACTTGAAGAGAACTTCTAGGGATTCACTTGGGAAGGATTGTGAAATAAGTTCTATTTTTTATTTCTTTTGTTTGAAAACTTGTTTTTATATATGAAGTCCGCGTTTTATTGTATCATTCTCATGAATTTTGAGTAGTTTTCTTTATCATTCTCCCTACTTTGAAGAAATGGTTTTGTAAGGAATTGATTTTGTTTTCTATGTTTTTAAATGTAAAAAATTTGTGATGATTTGTACTCCGATCTTCATTTACTTTTCGATCCGGCAAATTGAATTGTTAAAATGTGTTGAGAAATATATATTCTAAAAATGAGATATGATTTCTACAATAAAGGGAGAATCACATTTGATTTCATGGGAGGGTATGTCATCCATGATATTGGGTGTAAATAAATAGGGAAATATACTTTGTTGGATGTATAATAGGAAGATTTTAAGGTGAAAGATTATNTTAGTATATAAGAGTGGTCTTCCTTACATGACATCGTATCCGATGGCTACGAACTTAAAAATTATTTAAACAAACATATTTTTTATGTTAATCCAATTTTTTTTTTTACTTTTTCTATGTACTTTTAGATTCCAAGAGATTCTATAGTAGAAATAAGATACCAGTGTTTGTTAACTAGATGTTTGACGCGTTCAACTAAATGGTGAGGATCAAAAGTTGTTTGCTTATTCCTAATACCTAAATTCTACATTATACATTTATTGTATATATTTAGAATCCGGTGTGAATTTGTGAAGCCCTTGATACAAAAAAATAATATATTGTTTTAAGTACCCTTTTTATGCTTATTTTTTGTAATATTGTACTTTAAAGAAAAGTATTTTTATATTTTTGTGTCAGTTATACATTTTTAGGCTTTTGGAGCAAAAATGTCAAAATGAGCAAAAACAGTCAATTTTGGGGTTTGGCGCATGATGCGACAAAATCCAGTGCGCGACGTATGATGTGCCAGATGGGTGCATGATGCGCCAGATGCGACTTTTTCAAATTAAAGCGGTTCGAGACAAGTTTTGCATGACTTTTCAAAGGGGCAGTTGTTCTAAACACCACATGGAGTGATTAAATGCATNCCAATTTTGGGGTTTGGCGCATGATGCGACAAAATCCAGTGCGCGACGTATTATGTGCCAGATGGGTGCATGATGCGCCAGATGCGATTTTTTCAAATTAAAGCGATTCGAGACAAGTTTTGCATGACTTTTCAAAGGGGCAGTTGTTCTAAACACCACATGGAGTGATTAAATGCATTTAGACACATTGGAAGGTTCTAATTTGAAGGGATTTGACTCTTGGATCAAAAGGCACATCCTTTGAATTCAAAGGTTTAACTTTTGAATGTTGGAGGGAAATGAAATTCTTTTCAAAGGAGGCAACCCAAAATAAAATCAAGTTGGAGAAGAACTTCAAGAGAGAGGCGAAAAAAGATAGGTGACGTAAGAAACAAGACGAAGAGATAGAGAGAGAAAGTTAAGGGCTTGAAGATTGTCTTATAAGGTTGTAAAAGGAGAGGGAAGGTGAGAGATTTCTTCTTTATTACACTTCTAAGAGAGAATTGAGAATGCTTGTAAAGAGAGAAAGACTTGAAGAGAACTTCTAGGGATTCACTTGGGAAGGATTGTGAAATAAGTTCTATTTTTTATTTCTTTTGTTTGAAAACTTGTTTTTATATATGAAGTCCGCGTTTTATTGTATCATTCTCATGNGAGGAGAGGGAAGGTGAGAGATTTCTTCTTTATTACACTTCTAAGAGAGAATTGAGATGCTTGTAAAGAGAGAGACTTGGAGAGAACTTCTAGGGATTCACTTGGGAAGGATTGTGAAATAAGTTTTATTTTTTATTTCTTTTGTTTGAAAACTTGTTTTTATATATGAAGTCCGCGTTTTATTGTATCATTCTCATGAATTTTGAGTAGTTTTCTTTATCATTCTCCCTACTTTGAAGAAATGGTTTTGTAAGGAATTGATTTTGTTTTCTATGTTTTTAAATGTAAAAAAATTGTGATGATTTGTACTCCGATCTTCATTTACTTTTCGATCTGGCAAATTGAATTGTTAAAATGTGTTGAGAAATATATATTCTAAAAATGGGATATGATTTCTACAATAAAGGGAGAATCACATTTGATTTCATGGGAGAGTATGTCATCCATGAGATTGGGTGTAAATAAATAGGGAAATATACTTTGTTGGATGTATAATAGGAAGATTTTAAGGTGAAAGATTATAATCCCCAATTTAGTTCTGTTGATTGGAAACTAATGCGAGCATGTTAGCCCTCAGGTGAGGGAGTAGTGGGAGCTTTGGAGTGACAGCCGGTATCCTTCCAGCCTAACCACGAAATTAGGGACCAAACTCTGGATTAGTTAATATTTTTATAGCGCTCGAAAGAGGGTAGNAAAGCTTTGGAGTGACAGCCGGTATCCTCCCAGCCTAACCACGAAATTAGGGACCAAACTCTGGATTAGTTAATATTTTTATAGCGCTCGAAAGAGGGTAGAGAATTGGATTGCTCCTATTTGGCACAAAACAATTTTTAATTATATTTTTCAAATGATTTTAATTTCTTAACAAGCCATATTTTCATTGTAAAGTTGAAGAATGTTTTCTCATACTTAAACTTTTCGTCAACCAAAAACTTTGTTTTATTTCAGTAATTTTACTTTTGAAAGTTTAACATCTAGTTTAACTTAACTAGCACATCATGCAAAAATCGCATGATGCGCCGATCTGGCACATCATGCACCAGCGCTTTGGATTTTGGCGCAACATGCGCCAAACCCCAAAATTGATTATTTTTGCACCAAATTTTGCTCCTTTTGCCATCTTTTGCTCCAAATGCCTAAAAATGGTATACCTGCAACAAAAACACAAAAATACCTTTCTTTAAAGTGCAATATCACCAAAAATAGACATAAAAGGGTACTTAAAACAATATATTATTTTTGTATCACGAACCCAGTGGGAAACTCCAACAATCAAGGAAATGAAGCTTATAAACCTTATTAACCCCCACGATTAATAATTTACAAAGGAGAAATAGTTATGAATGGAATAATTGATATTGCAAATGGGAAGTCAATTACAGAGTTAAGGAGCTGCAATCAGAAACATGGAAAATCAATTGAGGTGTATTGCTACTGCACTTAGCAACATACCTCAAGTAACATTGCCTAGTAATGTTGAACNTAAAATCAATTGAGGTGTATTGCTACTGCACTTAGCAACATACCTCAAGTAACATTGCCTAGTAATGTTGAACTAAATCCTAAAGATCAGAACAATGAGCAAATTAAAGCTATTCAACTGAGAAATGGAAAAAAATTAAAATAAAGAGTTCAACGAGAAATTGAAATAGAAAAGATGAGGTGGAAAATGAAAATTATGATGAAGATTTTCATTGTGAGTCAGAATTCCTGTTAAACTAATGAAAATCACTGTATAAGGACCACCACCTCCATTTCCTCAAAGATTGAAGCAGAAGTATAGAGATTATGAATTTTTAAAATTTTTGAAAATTTTGAGGAAATTGACGATAAACATTCAATTTGTTGAAGCTTTGGAACAAATGNAGACCACCACCTCCATTTCCTCAAAGATTGAAGCAGAAGTATAGAGATTATGATTTTTTAAAATTTTTGAAAATTTTGAGGAAATTGACGATAAACATTCAATTTGTTGAAGCTTTGGAACAAATGCCAAGCTATGTGAATTTCATGAAGGATATACTTAATAAGAAAATGAAGTTTGTAGATAATAAGGCTATTGTACTCAGTGAAGAGTGTAGCGATATAATTCAGAAGAAGCTTCCTGAAAAACTTAATGATCCTGGAAGTTTTACGATTCCTTGTGTTATTGGTGAATGATTTTATGGAAAAACTTTATGTAATTTAGGAGTCAGTATTAATTTTATGTCGTTATCAATTTTCATAAGGTTGTGCTTAGGAGATATTTCATCTACAAATGTAACTATTCAGTTGACTGATCGTTCGATCACCTATCCTAAAGGAGTTATAGGAGATATTTTAGTAAATATTGATAAATTTATCTTTCCTGTGGACTTTATTGTATTTGATATGGAGGAAAATAAAGAAATTCCTATTATTTTAGAAAGATCATTCCTAGACACTGGAAGAGCTTTGATAGATGTGCAGAAAGAAGAACTAATTATGAGAGTTAGTGAACAAGAGGTTATATTTAGTATTGCAAAATCAATGAGATACCCTGCAAAAGAACAAGAGATTGAATGGTTCAGAATGAGTATTAATGAGTATTTAAGCCATGAATATTTCAAAAAGACATATGAAAGCTAATTTGAAAAAGAATATATGGAATATCAAGATGAGGATAAAATCCAGGATGAGTCTATGGAAGTGCGTAAGGAAGAACTAAAATATGTTCAGGAAAAATTTGAAATGTTAGATCCTGTATAAAATGACAATAATTTGATTTCATATATTAAGAAACCCCCTTAAACTAGAATTGAAAGCACTTCCTACACATTTGAAGTATGTCTTCTTAGGAGATTCATCTACTTTACATGTCATAGTATCCTCATAACTAATTGATGCGCAAGAACAACAGCTGTTAGAAACTTTGAAAAGATATAAGAAAACCTTTGAATGGACATTAGCTGATATTAATGTATTCAGTCCTTCGATCTGTATGCATATAATTTAATTGGAAGATCAACATAAACCAAGAATTGATCCTTAAAGGAGATTGAATCCTATGATGAAAGAAGTGGTTAAGAAAGAAATTATAAAATGGTTAGATGCGGGAATAATATATTCTACTTTAGACCGTGTTTGGGTGAGTCCAATTCACTGTGTTCCAAAGAAAGGAGGTGCAACTATAGTGACAAATGAGCATACTGAATTAATATAAACAAGACAAGTCACTGGACGACGAATCTGCATAAATTATAAAAAATTAAATTTTGTCACCCTGAAGGATCATTTTCCTTTGTTCTTTTTTGGACCCGATGTTGGATAGATTGGTTGGACACAAATATTTTTTTTTTAGATGAATATACTGGTTATCATCAAATATCTATTGCCCCCGAGGATCAAAAGAAAACACAATTTACTAGTCCTTATGGAACTTTTGCTTTTCGGTGAATACCTTTTGGATTATATAACACACTTGCAACATTTCAAGGTGTATAATGTCAATTTTCAGTGACTTGATTAAAAAAGAGGTTGATTTTTTTATGGACAATTTTTCTGTATTCAAAACTTCCTTTGAAATATGTATAAATCAATTAGAGAAAGTTTTGAAAATTTTGTGAAAAGACTAATCTGTTTTGAACTGGGAGAAACATCAGTTTATGGTTGCAGGAGGAATTGTTCTTCGATATAAAATTTCAGAAAATGACATGGAAGTAGATCCTACAAAAATTCATGTTATATCGAACCTACCTCCACCCACTACTGTAAGAGGAGTTAGGAGCTTTTTAAGACATGCTAGATTCTACAGACGATATATTAAAGATTTTTCAAAAATTACTAAGCCTTTATGCCAACTTCTAGAAAAAGAAGCAAAGTTTGACTTTAACCAAGATTACTTTAAAGCCTTTGAAACTTTAAGGGAAAAATTGATCACTGCTCCTATAATTATTTCACCGGACTGGGAAAAACCTTTTGAATTAAAGTGTGATGCTAGTGATTATGCAATTGGAGCTGTTTTAGGGCAGAAATATGATAAGATTTTCAAAACCATATATTAATCTAGTAAAACTCTTAATGATGCTCAGATTAACTAAACCACCACTGAAAGAGAGTTATTAGTCATTGTGTATGTATTTGATAAGCTTAAATCATATTTGATTGAAACTAAATGTGTTGTGCATACTGACCATTCTGCTATTAAATATTTGATGCAAAAGAAGGATCCAAAACCAAGATTAATTAGATGGATACTTTTGATGCAAGAGTTTAATTTTATAATAGTCGATAGGAAAGTGACTGATAATCAAATAGCTGATCTTCTATCGAGGTTAGAACAGGAATAAATACTTGATCTAGAGAGAGAGATTAAAGATACTTTTCTTGATGAACAACTTTATGTTGAAAAAGGATGAGAAATACCTTGATATGCTGATATTGTGAATTATATTATTAGTGATATTTTACCATATGGACTGACAAAATAAGAGAAAAAGAAATTAATTTATGATGCAAAATCTTATTTTTGCAATGATCCTCATTTGTATAAACAATGTAAAGATTTAGTTATAAGACGATGTGTGTCTTATAAGAAAATTTAGGAGATTATGCAAAAACATCATGATTCTGAATTTGAAGGACATTTTGGGAATGATAAAACAGCTCCAAAAATTTTAAAATCTAAATTTTATTGGCCTACTCTATTTATAGATGTTAATATATATATAAAAACATGTGATCGGTGTCTGAGAGTAGGTAATATTTATAGAAGAAATGAAATACCTCTAAATTTTAATTTGAAAATTAAAATTTTTGATGCATGAGAATTAGATTTTATGGGGCCATTCACGTCTTCATTTGAATATATATATATATATATATATATATATATGNATGAGTATTAATGAGTATTTAAGCCATGAATATTTCAAAAAGACATATGAAAGCTAATTTGAAAAAGAATATATGGAATATCAAGATGAGGATAAAATCCAGGATGAGTCTATGGAAGTGCGTAAGGAAGAACTAAAATATGTTCAGGAAAAATTTGAAATGTTAGATCCTGTATAAAATGACAATAATTTGATTTCATATATTAAGAAACCCCCTTAAACTAGAATTGAAAGCACTTCCTACACATTTGAAGTATGTCTTCTTAGGAGATTCATCTACTTTACATGTCATAGTATCCTCATAACTAATTGATGCGCAAGAACAACAGCTGTTAGAAACTTTGAAAAGATATAAGAAAACCTTTGAATGGACATTAGCTGATATTAATGTATTCAGTCCTTCGATCTGTATGCATATAATTTAATTGGAAGATCAACATAAACCAAGAATTGATCCTTAAAGGAGATTGAATCCTATGATGAAAGAAGTGGTTAAGAAAGAAATTATAAAATGGTTAGATGCG
>JXCR01146251.1:26184-64024 GCA_002079205.1 Phalaenopsis hybrid cultivar
ACCTGGATTGGAGACTCAAGGAACATTTTGAACATACTGAGCGTATTGAAGGTGGTTTGGTACATATGTTCAAGAAGCATGCGTAAATTGATGAGGAAAATTTAACTGATGAATTTCCATTTATGCTCTTCAATAGTCTGTATGTGCACTATCAGTCTATGAGAATAACCAAAAGGACGAGAGTGAAGAAGATGTTTAAAGTTGAGTTAAGCACAAAATGTTTTGTCTAGTATTGTTTGTTTTAGTTTGTTATGTTAGATTACCTTTACTTTTTATTGTTGCACTATCTATGTTTATTGCTTTGAAGTTTGATGTTTAGATTTCAATGTTAGGAAGTTGGTTTGCTTTAGAACACTGAATTTGTTATCTGTTGGCTTAAAAAAATGTTAGTTTGTAGTAATGCGGATTTCGTATATAAATATGAGTTTTGTGTTGATTGTGAAAATTTCGTATTAGTTTGATGTTTAATTATACTTAGAAAGGTTTAATTGAGCCAAAGGTCCGAACAAGCTCTAATGGCTAAAAAACCTGCGAAATCACACAAAAACCTCCATTTTTGCCGCTTGGTCGTCTTCCACCTCCAACCTTTAGTTCAGGGCATCACATTGTAGGCTAAGGAGAAGGATTTGGAGGCCAAAAATCATAGATTTCATCTTCCCTTGGTAAGAGCTTCACTTTAACTTAGAATTTTTTTTTTTATTTTCAACATGGATTTTGGGAGATTCAAAAAATGGGTTTTTTGATTAAAATGCTTGAAGANTGTATTAGTTTGATGTTTAATTATACTTAGAAAGGTTTAATTGAGCCAGAGGTCCGAACAAGCTCTAATGGCTAAAAAACCTGCGAAATCACACAAAAACCTCTATTTTTGCCGCTTGGTCGTCTTCCACCTCCAACCTTTAGTCCAGGGCATCACATTGTAGGCTAAGGAGAAGGATTTGGAGGCCAAAAATCATAGATTTCATCTTCCCTTGGTAAGAGCTTCACTTTAACTTAGAATTTTTTTTTTTTATTTTCAACATGGATTTTGGGAGATTCAAAAAATGGGTTTTTTGATTAAAATGCTTGAAGAAAACTCACGGTGAAAAGTTTCTTACCAAATAATCGTGCTTAGGGAGTTAAATTTGGGATTTAGTAATTTATTTGAAATTTATTTGGATTCTCGAAGAATCTCCGATGACTCCCCGCACAAAAAGAGGAAGAACATCGGTCGAATATGATGCTCAAAAGTTTGTTAATTTCAAGGCCCAACACTATTACAATACATAAATTGAGACCGGAGATTGATCCAGGAAAGGGCACTTGCGAACCCGGGGGGCGAGGTTGAAAGGTTTATTCTCGCTAGAAATTGGGAGCGATTCTGCTACTTCACTGTTGTNAAAAAATTTGTTAATTTCAAGGCCCAACATTATTACAATACATAAATTGAGACCGGAGATTGATCCAGGAAAGGGCACTTGTGAACCCGGGGGGCGAGGTTGAAAGGTTTATTCTCGCTAGAAATTGGGAGCGATTCTGCTACTTCACTGTTGTNTATAAGATATAGAATGCCGAGAGTAATCATTACTGATGGAGGATCTCATTTTAGAAATGTAACAGTTGCAAGATTGATGAAAAAATATAATATAATACATAAAATTGCAGCAGTTTATCGTCCCCAAATTAGTGGTTTAGCGAAAGTATATAATTGTGAAATTAAGAGAATTTTGGAGAAGAGTATTAATCCTAACAAAATNGAAAAATATAATATAACACATAAAATTGCAGCTGTTTATCGTCCCCAAACTAGTGGTTTAGCGAAAGTATATAATTGTGAAATTAAGAGAATTTTGGAGAAGAGTATTAATCCTAACAAAATGGATTAGTCTATTAGATTAGATACTACATTATGAGCATACATAACAGCTTATAAGACACATATAGGAATGTCCCCATATAGATTAATTTTTGGAAAGACTTGTCACTTGCGAGTTGATTTGGAACATAAAGCTTATTGGGCAATAAAATAATTTAATTTCAATTTAAAAGAAGCTGATGAGAAAAGATTATTGTAATTGAATGAGCTTAAAAAATTAGCAATGAATCTTACGATTATAAGGAAAAAATGAAAGAATGACATGATTGGAAGATAGTAAAAAGAGAATTTTAACATGGAGATGAAGTTTTATTATATAATACAAGATTGAAATTAATTCCTGAAAAATTGAAGTTTAGGTGGAAAGGGTCATTCAGAGTTATAAAAGTTTATCCCTTTGGAGCAGCCAAAGTTGAAGGTCCCAAAACATAAAGAATATTTAAAGTGAATGGACACAAATTGAAACCTTATTTTGATGGTTGAATACCAAAAGCTAAAAAGACTATCATGTTGGATCACCCAGAATGAGACTGGGAATATTGGGTTGACNATCCCAAAACATGAAGAATATTTAAAGTGAATGGACACAGATTGAAACCTTATTTTGAAGGTTGAATACCAAAAGCTAAAAAGACTATCATGTTGGATCACCCAGAATGAGACTGGGAATATCGGGTTGACAACATTAAACCAAGCGCTTTGTGGAAGGCAACCCATATGTATCCTTTTTTTACTTTGATTTTTGAGTTTTTTGTTTAAAATCTTATATGTATGTTTATGTTTATGTCTTTAAGTAATTCGTGTATTTGAGAAAAAATGTTTAGAAACATCTTTGTTTGCCTGATGTTGTGAAAAGACTGAGAATTTATTTGATCAAAATCGAAACGACCAAAATTTTGAAACTGACGCATGATGCGCCGAATTTCAGAGAGCTGGCACATGATGCACCAGATTGGCGCATGATGCGCTGCAAAGACGAAAATGACTTAAAACGTTTCAAATGGCGATTTTTGGCGGGGACACCTTCAAATAACTCCTAAAAATCGACTCCAAGATATATTTTAGGGGGAAAACAAGGGAAGAGTCACCACTTTTCAATTCCTATGGCTTCCCACTNTGTTTCAAATGGCGATTTTTGGCGGGGACACCTTCAAATAACTCCTAAAAACCGACTCCAAGATATATTTTAGGGGGAAAACAAGGGAAGAGTCACCACTTTTCAATTCCTATGGCTTCCCACTCTAAAAACTCCGATAGATTTGAAATTTTCAACCGAAGAAAGTTCATCAATTTCGACGCACAAAAGTTGCATGATCGAGTTATAATGGAGAAGAGGCTTATCAAAGAGAGGGATTTGTGAATCGAGGATTCAACACGTCGAATACTTGAGTCAAAGAAGTTATTGCGCAGAGGCGTTGGGAAGTGCTTTGCTACACTACTGCTACTATAGTCGTCCCTGTGGTGAAAGAATTTTATGCAAATCTTCACAGGATCAACCAAGGAATGATCTACATGTGAAGCAGGTTTGTGCAGTTCACTAATTCGAGAATCAACGAAATGTTTATGATCGAGAACGTGTATGTCTGCCATTATGCAAATTTTACCCCCACAAGAGTCAACATGGATGAACTCTACCGTTACCTTACGGATAAAGATGCTAATAGGGAAGCCCGAGATGATGAGAATGTGAGTTTTTTTACATCATTGTTAAATCGTTCTTCAAAGGCATGACATTTATTCATTTCCTCGAAATTACTACATACTATGAAAATTAGTAAGGTCACTAAGGAAAGTGTTATTCTGAACTATTGTATTAAAATTGGAAAACCTGTTGATATTGGAGCCATAATTGTAAAATCAGTTTTGGGTTTGATCGTGAATGGATCTGCAACTGNCTGTCTGCCATTATGCAAATTTTACCCCCACAAGAGTTAACATGGATGAACTCTAACGTTACCTTACAGATAAAGATGCTAATAGGGAAGCCCGAGATGATGAGAATGTGAGTTTTTTTACATCATTGTTAAATCGTTCTTCAAAGGCATGACATTTATTCATTTCCTCGAAATTACTACATACAATGAAAATTAGTAAGGTCACTAAGGAAAGTGTTATTCTGAACTATTGTATTCAAACTAGAAAACCTGTTGATATTGGAGCCATAATTGTAAAATCAGTTTTGGGTTTGATCGTGAATGGATCTGCAACTGGATTGGGACATCCATATACTATTTTCCAACTCTGTAGTCAATCGAAATTACCTTATGAAAGTTGGGAAAAAGTACTACTGCCTTAGAAACCGATGGATCCTGAAGTCTACTGCAGTTGCATTAGAATGAGAGATGAAAATGATATGAATATACTAATGGATCAAGGATCCCATAATTCATTACCTATTCAACCCTATTACAATTTGAGTGCACTTTCAAAGAGAATCAAGAAGATATAGAAAGAGGTGCATAAGCTTATGCAAGCAATTGAGAATATTTCTAAAATGTTGGATCACCTGGATTGGAGACTCAAGGAACATTTTGAACATACTGAGCGTATTGAAGGTGGTTTGGTACATATGTTCAAGAAGCATGCGTAAATTGAAGAGGAAAATTTAACTGATGAATTTCCATTTATGCTCTTCAATAGTCTGTATGTGCACTATCAGTCTATGAGAATAACCAAAAGGACGAGAGTGAAGAAGATGTTTAAAGTTGAGTTAAGCACAAAATGTTTTGTCTAGTATTGTTTGTTTTAGTTTGTTATGTTAGATTACCTTTACTTTCTATTGTTGCACTATCTATGTTTATTGCTTTGAAGTTTGATGTTTAGATTTCAATGTTAGGACGTTGGTTTGCTTTAGAACACTGAATTTGTTATCTGTTGGCTTAAAAAAATGTTAGTTTGTAGTAATGCGGATTTCGTATATAAATATGAGTTTTGTGTTGATTGTGAAAATTTTGTATTAGTTTGATGTTTAATTATACTTAGAAAGGTTTAATTGAGCCAGAGGTCCGAACAAGCTCTAATGGCTAAAAAACCTGCGAAATCACACAAAAACCTCTATTTTTGCCGCTTGGTCGTCTTCCACCTCCAACCTTTAGTCCAGGGCATCACATTGTAGGCTAAGGAGAAGGATTTGGAGGCCAAAAATCATAGATTTCATCTTCCCTTGGTAAGAGCTTCACTTTAACTTAGAATTTTTTTTTTTATTTTCAACATGGATTTTGGGAGATTCAAAAAATGGGTTTTTTGATTAAAATGCTTGAAGAAAACTCACAGTGAAACGTTTCTTACCAAATAATCGTGCTTAGGGAGTTAAATTTGGGATTTAGTAATTTATTTGAAATTTATTTGGATTCTCGAAGAATCTCCGATGACTCCCCGCACAAAAAGAGGAAGAACATCGGTCGAATATGATGCTCAAAAGTTTGTTAATTTCAAGGCCCAACACTATTACAATACATAAATTGAGACCGGAGATTGATCCAGGAAAGGGCACTTGCGAACCCGGGGGGCGAGGTTGAAAGGTTTATTCTCGCTAGAAATTGGGAGCGATTCTGCTACTTCACTGTTGTAGCGATCGTCCCGATGGTTCGGGAGTTCTACACCAACCTTAGGTTCACTATGAAAGATCATATTTTGGTGAGAGGTGCGCAAATGGAGTTTACCTCCGAAAGGATTAATGCGTTATATGGGCTGAAGAATGTCTTCCATGATGAATATGCTGCTTTTGTTATCACTGATTCATCACTGGAAGAAATCACTGTCTTTCTAACTGATGGAAGAGGGGAGTGAAAAATAAAGAATAACAAAATAGTTAACTTCTCCGCTTCCATGTTGACGATTCAGTCCAAAGTATGGAATCACTTCATCTCTGCCAGACTTTTACCTACAAATCATCTTGCAGATGTTACAAAGGATCTAGTTGGTTAAACTATTGAATTCAGAACATAAAGACAATAGACGTTGGTGCGCTTATAGTTTTTCACGTTTGGAGTATTGCTGGTAGTGCTACTGCTAGAGGCTTGGGATATCATGCCCTGAGTTTCACTTTATGTGAACAATCAGGAGTTGAATCTCATAGAAATGAAGAGAGATTACAACCTCATAATCTGATTGGGAGGCACATGATTCGAATAGTAAAATCGTTTGTTGAGCCTAGAAGTGGAAGAAGGGATAGGCCCTCTACATCTACTGCAGAGGCACCTACTTCTAGTTCTACATCGTTGGATGGTATTATGGACCAACTCATGATTTAAGAATATGATATCATTAATATACAGACTCAGTTGGGAGAGATAGAAGCAAGGAATGCAAAAAATGATGAATATCAGTAGAGGAGAGTTCAACATGATATAGATTTTCAAAATGGTATGGTTAAACACTTCATGGGTGAACCTAATGTGAACTTTCCTACTTGCCCCAGCTTTGCTCCCTATGCTCCCATTCGTGATGAAGATGAAGAGGCAAGAGAAGAAGAAGAAGATAATGATGATGATGATGGTGAGAAATGAGATGAGAACTGATAGTTTAGTTTAAGTTTGATTTGATATTATGTGTTGTTTGTATATTTGTCTATATTGTGTTGCACTTTTATTTCAGACTTATTGGATTTAAGATTTTTATGTTGTGTTGTGGACCTGTAATTTGTAATATTAATAGTAGACTTTTTTACTTTTCAGTTTTAGTTTTAGTATTTTTTGTTTGAGCATGTTAAATGTTTAATATTTTTAGTTTTTATTTTTCCGTTTTAATTTCCAGCAAATTCTTTAGAATATATTATGTTTTATTTAATGCTTAAAAGCCTATCTGTAATTTTACAGTTAGTATCTGCAGTATACAGAACCAATTTCATGTTCAGAATCATTTATAGGTTAGTTTTTATTTTCATGCATTTACTATTTTCTTTCATCGACTAAAATTTTGTACTAAAATATTTTTTTTAAAAAAAATCATTTAAAAATTTAAGTTTGGGGGGAAAGAAAAATTTCTTTTGAAATGGAGAAAACTAAATTTTATTTGTCCTTAAGTAACTATATATTTTTTTAAATTAATTTAACATGACCTGGGATATTAAGATTTAACTTTAAATGACTATACTTATGTTTATAAATATTATAGTAAATTTAGGTAAATATTTTTTAATAATAAATGTCAATTCTAAAGTTAAAGATATTTGGTATAATATGATAAGACTATGTTTTTCTATTTTAAGTAAAGGAAAATTGTACTTTTGAAGTGTTAAGAATTTTAGAGTTTCATGTAAGAAGAAAGGAACGGGGCTTTATGAAAAATCATAAACTAGTATGACTTTATTATGTAAAGAGAGGTGCGGAGTTTTAACTTTAAGAAGAGGATAATGAAGTTCAAAAATTAAAGGTTATCCATATATAGTAATCCTTACCTGAAAAAAGGACAACGAAAAAGAAAAATAAAAAAAGGGATTGAAAAAATCCTAAAAGAAAAAAAATGGGTGAGGAGAAGCTTGAGGAGATGCATAATAAAAAATTGGTTTCACTTGAATCAACTTAAGGAAAGAATTTTATTATACTTTCTAAACTTGTATTAAAGTATTAGTAGCATTCCTAGTAAAGTTTTCAAATTCTTTTTCATATGAATGTTCTAAATGTCCTTAGCATGATAAATTACAATTCTTCTTAAAATAAATAAAGATTCAGAAATCTTAAATTTGATTACTAGATATTCCTAAACTTGGAGTTTGAACCTAAGTTATTAAAAGTTTTTCTTAATTTTTTTTATTCTATTTATTGAACTAAAGTATAGAAGTGATAAGTTAATCTCGATCCTAAAGTCATATGCTCTTATGAAATAAAAGTATCACATGATGACAAGTAACATTTAAGTTCATGGGATTTTGATAAACAAAAATAATATATTCTTTTAAGTACCATTTTATGCCTATTTTTGGTGATATTGCACTTTAAAAAAATGTATTTTTATGTTTTTGTTGCAGGTATACAATTTTAAGGCATTTGGAGCAAAAATGGCAAAATGTGCAAAAATTGGAGAAAAAACAACCAATTTTGAGGTTTGGCACATGATGCACCAAAATCCAAAGCATTGGCGTTGTTGGCACTAAAGAGTTGGGAGTTGCTCGTAAGAAGCTGTCGATCGCCGTAATTGAAATCCCGTCGCCCGCTTCGGAATGACGTTTAATTTATATATACACATATATATATATATATANCTTTAAAAAAATGTATTTTTATGTTTTTGTTGCAGGTATACAATTTTAAGGCATTTGGAGCAAAAATGGCAAAATGTGCAAAAATTGGAGAAAAAACAACCAATTTTGAGGTTTGGCACATGATGCACCAAAATCCAAAGCATTGGCGTTGTTGGCACTAAANGAAAAAACAACCAATTTTGAGGTTTGGCACATGATGCACCAAAATCCAAAGCGTTGGCATTGCTGGCACTAAAGAGTTGGGAGTTGCTCGTAAGAAGCTGTCGATCGCCGGAATTGAAATCCCGTCGCCCGCTTCGGAATGACGTTTAATTTATATATATATATATATATATATATATATATATATATATATATATATATATNTCATACTTTTCACAGTTTAAATGAAAGAGTGCTCTACCTCAAATCTTGTATCTATCCCGAGGGATAAACACAAAACTTGAGGATGAGGCTCGATCAAATAAACTAAGAAATATATGACATCTGTTCGTCTGCGAAAACCATTTTATTTGCCGACAAGTTCCCCTATTTAATACATATTTTATGTTGGGTTCGGAAAAGTTTCCTATAAGGGTAAGCCCCTATAGTTAATTACATCTTAAATGACCGAAGTCACTTAAGAAAACTCTCGATANAACAAGTTCCCCTATTTAATACATATTTTATGTTGGGTTCGGAAAAGCTTCATATAAGGGTAAGCCCCTATAGTTAATTACATCTTAAATGACTGAAGTCACTTAAGAAAACTCTCGATAAAAANTAGGGAATACTATCTTCAAAGAGGTCAAAAGAATAAAACTTTTCAACAAAATCGGACCAAAGAGTGTCAAATGTGAAAGACTCAAATTCAGAACATTCTTGAGGAATCCAAATGAGGAAGAACTAGNTATCTTCAAAGAGGTCAAAAAAATAAGACTTTTCAACGAAATCAGACCAAAGAGTGTCAAATGTGAAAGACTCAAATTCAGAACATTCTTGAGGAATCCAAATGAGGAAGAACTAGGGGAGGTCATTGTCGGCACTATTTTTTTTGGTGTGGGGTTTGCCTATAAGAAGCTGTCGGTCATCGGAATTGAAATCCCGTTGCCCGCNATCGCAGACCAAACGGATGTCATAACTTTCTCTAGTTTATTTGATCGAGCCTCACCCTCAATTCAGACCAAAACGGATGTCATAACTTTCTTTAGTTTATTTGATCGAGCCTCACCCTCAATTCTTCAGTTTATTTGATCGAGCCTCACCCTCAATTCTTGTGTTTATCCTTCGAGATAGATACAAAATTGAGGTAAAATGCTCTTGCATCTAAACTATGAAAATTATGGGGTCAGTTTGACTTCATCTTTTTCAAAAATAAAATTTTTTAAAAAAACGTCCTTCCGAAGCGAGCAACGGGATTTCAATTCCGATGACCGACAACTTCTTACGGGCAAACCCCACACCAAAAATAGTGCCGACACCCCTTTGAGCCCTATCGCTCCTTGACCTCGTTGATATCACCTTGACAACCCGATGTCGATAAGCTACCACCCATTTGGGATACGACGGTTTGTCCTCTGCCCTTTGGCCCGGATGTGATTTGACGTATTGGGATATCCCCGTCAAGATGATTTAGGTTATTCCGTGAGCCCCATGTGCTAATGAGCCGCTACCTATTTTGGGATGTGAGGGACTCACTCTCTGCTCGATTGCTTAGCATGAGCTTCGAAGCATTGAGACTGTTGCCACACGGAATAGCCTTCATTTGATTGCATATACCCAAGATTTATGATAATATGAAGTGAAACTCCTTTTATCAAGAGTATTCTTTGGTATCCCTTAAGATATAATTAACCAGTAGGAACATGTTCCTCTGGGAGTGCTCTTGACCCCAGAATATGTACATACACCTGACTCTCTGGTTATGGGTAGTCTACGTAGATATTTCTTTCGCGGATATTGGTTTAAGGTGCCTCCGCCCGATCTTATTTGGGCGGATATTCTTAACCTATCTTTGTGAGGTTTATCACACGTAGACTCTCCACGTTTTACTTTTTCTCTTATTTGTCTCTTTGTCGTATGTCCCTTTTTATTTGATTTCTCTCCTCTTCAAATCATTTATATAGTTCGGGAGGGAGATTTATTGAAATGAGGGAAGTATACGACGATTGACAAGCTGGCGACTCCTTTTAAAATAAAAAAAAGAGAAAAATGAACGGAAACCAAAATCTGGTGACTCCGCTGGGGATGAGTCTCTCTCTCCATACTTGGATTTTCATTTTTTGGGGTTATAGCCTCTCTCCGTGCTAGGAGTTTCTATTATATTATCGTGACCTGGTTCTCTTCCTTCGAGTCACAGTTGAGACTTTTGTGAGACCTTGGTTTTCTTTCCATGTGTCAGTTGCTAGGGGTAGCAACTCGATGCATTATGTCCCTTTCTCACCCTCCACATTTTGGTTGTTGCATTATCACATGCATCGATGTCGTTGTATTTTTTGATTGATTTCATAACCTTTTGCTATTTATGATCGTTGTCCCTTTTTACCCTGCTACACGGAAGAGCAAGAAGATGGATATGATCGCTACCGTTGGGGGAACCCTTTTCCTTCTCCCAGAGCGCTTTCTTTGCTCTTGAGGGGGTCATAGCCTTCAGTTCCTTCGAGTGCCCTTGTGGGATTACCTTACGTGATCCTAGGCCCTCTGAGGCATTTACTCTATGCTCTCCCCTTAAAAGTGAAGATGTGCATATTGAGTCATTTGTACGCCCTCTTAGGCGTTTCACTCTGTTCCCTCCCCCTTAAATGGGGAGACGTGCATATCGAGCTATTTTTGCTGCAGTGGCTCGCATTGCGCCCACTTATTTGCAAAAAGAAGCCGAAGCTCGATAACGACACGCCACAGCACCTGACGGTCTTTTCTACACCCATCCCTTCGTGTTCTCATGGATCTCCCTGTCATAGGCAGGTGAGTCTTTTGCTACCATTAGGTCTTTTACTACTATCACCATTGTGACTTCTGTCTCAGCTCTCTTCTTCCGTTTCGGTTCCCCTGAGGATCCACCTCTCCCCTGATTAGGCAAAAAGAACAGGAGGATTAGGAACAGATTGTTGCAAATTTAACAACATATTTTGCTTTAGGTTTCTATACCTATCCAGATTCCAGTTTAGGAGGTGTCTTTGGCCCCCAAATTGTGAGTCATTTTGCTACTGTCCCCAGTTGTGCGGACCACACCCTTGTTGAACATTTGCTTCGTGCCTTTCTTTGGAAATGAGGAGTTGTGCATGTAGCACTCCTTTCGTTGTAGCAGCTTGTATCGGTGCTAATTTTTCCTCAAGGAAGAGGCTAGTACCAGATGGTGATGCACTACAACGCTCTTTCTTAGTTCTTGGCCTCTCTTGTAGTCATTCCGTGTTTTAAGGATGTCCATCTGTAGATGTTGCACTAAGAGAGCTAGAGTACGTGTTTACAGCATTATCTTTTGGCGGTGTGGTATGTCCCCACCATAACTCTCTTTGGTTCCTGCCCAGGATCATGCTTATGTCCTGTCGGCTGAGAATCCCCCTTTTTATCCTCTGGCAATGTGGACCATGTCCCTGTCATGACTCCTTTCGGTTTCGGCATGGGATGATGCTCAAATCCCGCCAACTGAGAATCATTTTCTGCTATGTCTGGCAATGTAGACTATGTTCTAGCCAGGAGTATGTGGGAATTGTTTCTTCCCTAAGATGCAGGTTATTCTCACATTGAAGTTCATGCTTTTGTTGCTACCACGTGTTCTCTGACTTAGAAGATTGTAAGAGCAACATCCTCTTTAAGAGAAAATGTTTCCACTGGTTTGACGACCATCCCAGCCTCCATCGTTCTGGGTTTTCTCTGAGGTCTCGCCTATCGCTACATTGGGCAAGGGCATCCAGAGGAATATGAATTGATTGCTACAATTACTGCAGCTTACTTAGCCACATGTCTATTTACCTGTTGTGGTTCCAGTTGATGGGAAATTTAGCACTCTCTTGGCTAAGAATCACTATGTTGTCTTGTCTGGTTGTGTGGATTATACCCCAACCATGATAGATGTGAGGGCTCTCCCTCCTTAGGATCTAGATTGCTCTAAATCTGCGTCCCATATTAATGAATCCATTACAAATCTCTTTGCTAAGAAGATTATTGGAGCAATTTCTACTCTACGAGGACTGGATCCTCTTCCTTGAAAGAAGTTCCTTGCCTGGATCTTCCAGATGTCTGAGCAAACTTTTTTTATTCATCTTGTTCTATAGGCCCTCGTAGTAGGAGACCGAGGTTTTCCCGTTGGTCCGTTATGAGGCCGAGATAGTTGCTCTCTGTTGTGTAGTCCATGAGAACCGTCGAGGTGTTGCATGGGACACTTGGTGTGGTACTTAGTGCCAATGTACCAGAAGTTGTGTCAGGTATTACTATGATCCTATTGTAGTGGATTTTGCCCACATTTGATGTGCCTACTCTTTCCATGAGCTATAAGGAAAATGTTGTGGCTTCCTTTTCATCAATAAAGATAAATTTGTCCTATTTTGATAAAGTGAGGTCCGGGGAGCACCCCGCCGATTCTCACCTTATTTGAGGATAGAATTTGATCGCTCCACTTTGACAAATACCCAGTGTGTTAAGCAAATTCCTGCCACCACGCCTCTTGATATCCCGACGCTGCATGTAGAATGACTTTCTACATTTGACGGTGAGGGGTTTACTTGCCTTTTCTCTGAAGAGTTCTTTATCCAACCTCTTTTCACCTATTATGCAAGGCTAGTATGGATGTTATATACTCCAATTGAGGGGCATCCCAAAATCTCTTATTAATGACATGCTGTATCGACTAGATCACTCTTTTAGTCTTGATAGATCTGTGTTTTAGCTGGGATACATATCTCCCAGACTGTTTGAGAGTACTTCATTCAATTGGTGTTGATTTGCCTTTTGGCTAGGCTCTTGATAAGAGCATTTTGTTGCTAAGATAACTCTATTTGTCTAGCATTTGATCTAGTCAGTCTGCCTTGAACTTGACTAGGATTTGGTGTCTCATCTTGTCAGAACTTATTAACTCTTTTAGTCTGTTCTTGGTGAGAAAGCATCATTGCAAGATTGATCAATCTCTTATATCCAACTTTGTGGATATTTTGTTTGACTTGGTTGATTTTTATCACCTTGTTGATAGTCATGTTGAACTGATCAAAGCATTTAGTCTGTACAATCAGTTCATGACTCGTTGTGATACCTCGATATTACCGGTTAGAACTTACTTATCTGATCGAGATATCTCTACATCTGTTGAAGCTCCAAATCCAATTTTTGGAGGCCGTTGAGATGGTTCTGAAAGGAACCATGCCCCTTGGTTGATCCTTTATTGGGCTTAACTTTAATGATTCTTGAGGTTGAACCTAAGATAGATCTTGAGGATGAGATTAATCCAGACCATGTATGCACCTTCTTAGGATTTACAAATCCTCATGGTTTGGGGGATTCAAACTAAGTCACGATGACTGAATCCCTTACTTTAATGAAGTTTCACCTAAGTCTTGAGAGCACCTAAGAATGACTAGATTGGTGTCATTGAGATGTTAGTAGTTTCAGAGACTATTTAGATCTCTTACTTTTCCATTCAGCTAGCCTGATGGAAGCTTAACAAGTAATGGATCATGAAATTCTAAGAATCTTTATTTGGGAGAATTTTTAGTCAAAACAAACTACTTTATTACAAAAGAAGCTCTACCAGATATGGTAATTCTCAGAGAAAACAAAAAAAAGTGCAAAAAGGCATTAAAAAGTGAAATTTGGCCAACACTCCTGAGAAGGATGTTGACCTCACTTGTGGTTGAGGTTTGGTTTTTTTCTTCTTTAGTAGCCTAAGGTCTAGCCATAAGACTTTCCTATTGAATATTCTTAGAAAACTAGAAAAGGCACCCTCACCACTAGAAATTCCAAACTCTTCTCTACTGAACTTGAAGTTCCACATGTTGGTCTCAACCTCTAAATACTTAGTAGGTGGGGTCACCATGGGGAAACTCAAGATGAGCAACCCTTAGAACTGCTGGACCTTAGGGTTGACCCTGGGTGTTGGTCTGGAGCTAAGGCACTCACTACACTCATATACACCCACATTCACTCACAACCCTGAACTCAAATTTCTAGCCTAGATCCCTTGACCTTTTGTCACCCTTAGGATTGCTGCACCTTAGGGTTGACCTTGGGTGTTGGTCTGGAGCTAAGGCACTCACTACACTCATCTACACTATCCTTAGGGTTGACCTTGGGTGTTGGTCTGGAGCTAAGGCACTCACTACACTTATCTGCACTCTGCTGGATCTTAGGGTTGACCTTGGGTGTTGGTCTGGAGCTAAGGCACTCACTACACTAATCTGCACCCATACAACCCTGAACTCAAATTTCTAGCCTAGTTCCCTTGATCTTTTGGGATACTCATGTAGATGGTCGTGGGTGTTGGTCTGGAGCTAAGGCACTCACTACACTCATCTACACTCACAATCACTCACAACGATGAACTCAAATTTTTAGCCTAGATCTCTTGATCTTTTGGAATAGTCATGTAGATGGTCCCCCAACTCAAATTTCTAGCCTAGATCCCTTGATCTTTTGGGATACTCATGTAGATGGTCGCCTAAATTTTGGTCTGGAGCTAAGGCACTCACTACACTTATCTGCACCCACAATCACTCACAACCCTGAACTCAAATTTCTAGTCTAGAGCCCTTGATCTTTTGGGATACTCATGTAGATGGTCCCCTAAACCTTGAGCTAAGGCACTCACTACACTCATCTACACCCACATTCACTCACAACCCTGAACTCAAATTCAACCTAGATCCCTTGATCTTTTGGGATACTCATGTAGATGGTCCCCTAAACCTGCTAGCCCTTATACTAGCCCTAGGGAACTCTCATCTACACCCACATTCACTCACAACCCTGAACTCAAACTTCTAGTCTAGATCCCTTGACCATTCTCTACACTCACAATCACTCACAACCCTGAACTCAAATTTCTAGCCTAGATCCCTTGATCTTTGGGATACTCATGCAGAAGGTCCCTTAAACCTACAAGCCCTAGGGCTATGATTTGGCTAAGACCACTATGTAGAGGACCCAAAATGGGGTTTCCATTAGTCCATGACTTGTTGGTGATGGTTGGTATCTCAACTATTCCAAAATACCCATCTTGGCCTTTTGCCCTTAAAACACCCCCAAATTACCAAGATACCCTCCATAGCCCAAAAATCCCAAAAATTTTAAAAATTCCCAGAAAATCTCAATAAATCTCAAATATTCCCAATTGCATTTCTCTCAACTACCACATGACACAATTTGGCCAATTTGACCATCTTTAACCAAAATCCCCAAATTTGCCTTTTAAAGACCCAAATTTCCCCAAATTCAACTCAAATGTCCATCAATTTGATCTCAATTTACCCCAATTTCAATCTTAAACTCAAATCCACTTTTTATATGACCAAACTAAACCAAATCCAAGCCTAATTGGCCAATGATTTGAGCCCAATTTTGATTTAGGTCAAAACCCCAATTTTGATCATATGACCTAACCTCATCAAATTGAACCCATAGCCTAGTTAATTGGCCCCAATTAATATTTAAAAATCTTGATAAAATTACTATAAATCAAAATCAACCATCAATTGTCCTTGGTGTAGCCTCAAATCCATTTGATTTTGGCCTAAATCCAAAATTCCTAAATTTAGCCCCAAATTGGCAATTCCCCAAATTTTACCCAACTGATTGCCTTAACCCCAAAATTGGCATGTAATTCATGTTGAAAAACTCTTCATGGGGTCCCTATTGACCATTCACAACAATCAATTTGGACTTAACCCAAGGCTAACCCAAGCTAGACCCAAGCCTAACGCAACATGACCAAATTGATTAAAATCAAAATTCCCTCAAATTGATCCTTCAATTGAGCTCAAAACCACTTCCATCCTTCACTAAAGTTGTTCCTTATGATCATCTACACCAAGTTAAGAAATTAATTGTGCCAATTGACATGGCTAGCCTTGATTAAACCCAAGACTTGGTCATTTGCACCCATTTGGACTCATGCACTAAATGTGACCTAACCATCCTAAAGTCACCAAATTAACTCCATCACAGCCATTAGTTTGACTTAGTGAGCAGTCTAAGCACCATGAAACCACCTAAATCAAGCCATGGAACAAAGGTCCCCCAAATCAAGGGATATTATTTCCAAAAATGCATGTGCTTAAGATATCCTTACAAAATTAGGTATTATTGCACTAAATTGCTGTGACATATTCCCCTGGGTTCCATTTGCTCCTATACACCTCCCCCTGGCCGGCCGACCAGCCTAGTGGCCGAAAAAGCTCAAAACCAAGAGCCATCCCCATGGGGCTTTACCCAAATCATGCCTAGAGGCCAGCTCAGCCAAACCAATTGATGGAGCTTCTCTGTCCTCTACCTAAGCACCACAATGCACCCAAGCTTATGCCCTGAGAGCCACTCCCATGGTCATTTTTATAAAAAACTCACCTCTACGGCATTGGGAGGTGTGCTGAAATTACCTTAGTGAGGCCTTTCTAAACTTCGCACATAGCTTCCCTAAGAGCCCCTCAGTGCATTCCAACCATACTTCCTTACCAATTCCCATTGACGAAGCTGAATTTTGAACTTGGAACCTTGCCAAAAACCAAGACAGAACCCAATACACCTCCACAGTCCACCAAACCCAAATTAACTTCACCCACACCTTCACAATAGTTAAAGAAGCCAAAGCCCCATAAAATCCCCCTTCCACAGAGCCTGTACCATAGCTCTAGACCAACACCCGAATTCAAACTTGGTCGAATTCATACCTAGGCCTCACACCAAGACCAGGGACTCAATCCCTATCCTCCTTGGACCCCAGCGAATGTGCCAAGACCCTCTGATCAAAACTTCAATTCTCAGAGCAAAGGTATAAAACCTCACCTCCTCCCGAGCCTTTTTTTGATTCTCCATTTACTTGGGCTTGATTTCATGACACATTAATCGTATGGATGTGTTCGTCTTACTAAGACTAGCATTTTGAGAAAAAAAAATACTTAATTCGGTTGAGAAATGAGAGAGATCATAAGCCTTGAAGGTGGACGGCTCTCGGCCTAAGCCATTGAGGACGATGACCACGCACCGTCCGATCACACGTGTATCAAATGGATGGCCAAGATGAAGCCAGACAATGCTTCTTTACATAAACAGCGGGACGCGTGGCTGCTGGTGTGGACGGCAACGTCAAATAGGAGTGCGCCGCGTGGAGTTTCGGAGCTGCCTTGGATCTACATGGCGTCGCGTGGATAAGTAGAAAAATAGGGCTATTTCTATTTATTTAAATACCTCTACCATAGAAAATCCATAACTTTGTGTAAAAAAATCACAAAAATAAAATAAAAATACCCTCCTGCTCAGTGGACAAAGGAAAACAATGTGAAATAAATTTCAAGTCCATTTGATGCATACCTTTTTTTTACTTAATCAAACATTGTTTGGGATCATTTGATTCCCCATGCATATTGATAGATCACCTTGGCTTGAAATTTTGGCATGTTGTAGCCTCTATTAAGGGAAACTTCCTTTGATTTTTCCAAAATAAGAGGAGGTTCCTCTACAAAGATCCATATTTTTCAAGTTCTTGCACATTATTTCCTTAAAATAATCATGGAAATTAACATATTGAATAGAAAATTCTAAAAAAATTTTGGAAGGTCCACCATGACCAGAGAAGCTTTTGGTAATGATTTCATGGGTCAAGTCATTTACAATACACTTGATTTTTTTACAAATACTAAATCACTAAAATAATTAATTTGGAAGATATAAACATGTAATGACTTGATTTTTGATCTCCACTGTGGTTTATGTTCTAGAGAGCTCACTATAAAAATTTCAAAAAATTTTGAGTTCATTTGATAACTTAAGTTGATTTTAAAAGATAAATACCACTTTTGAAACTTAAATGATTTTTAAAAATCAAAATATAACTCAAAAAATTATGAAACATAGTTTTTTGAGTTCTCTGTGATCAGTTATTTTATAAAAATAAAATAATATTTAGAATAAAAACTTGATTTTTAGCCTATTTTAAATATGTTTTCTAAAAATAAAATAATATTTAAAATAAAAACTTAATTTTTGGCCTATTTTAAATATTTGAATAATTAAAAATCCATAAAAATCACAACAATAATAAAACTCATGGAAATGTTCTAAATTGCTTCCTAAAATTCATAAAAAAATACAAAAATAATAAAATTCATGGAAATATTCTAAATTGCTTCCTAATCACTTAGGAACAATTAGAATATTTTTCCTGATTTTCGATAAAGATATTGAATTTCAAAGCTTAAAAATAATTTTTAAATGCTAAAAATGAGTTTTCACTAGATATGTTCTAAATTGCTTCCTAATCACTTAGGAACAATTAGAATATTTTTCCTGATTCTCTAAATAACTCAAAGCTTAAAAATAATTTTTAAAGGCTAAAAATGAGTTTTCACTAAAATAATTCCAATAAAAAAATATGAAATTTTCTCTTTGGGTTCTTTAAACTCAGGGAGATTTTTAAAAATACAAAACTTAATTTTAATCTTTTAAAATATTTTATTTTTATTAAATAACCCATAACTTAAAATAATTCTGATAAATCACAGAGAATTCAAAAAACCATGAAATTTGGTCCAAAGACTTCTCTGGTCTAGGTATAACTCTAGTAAAAATTTCAAATTATTAGAATTTTTGTTGGTCAAGTTAGAAATTTTCTTTGGAAAATCCTATTTTTGCATAAAAGTAATTATATAAATTAAATTAAATTCTCAAAAATCGCATTTTCTCCTCTGATGTCTTAATTGACCCATGAATCAGGTAGGATAAAAATTTCAAAGTCATTTGAATTGAATTTGATAAATTATGAAGTGTTAGAACCTTAGGGGCAAATGTGTAATTTTAAAAATTTAGCCCTAATTAACATTCCAAATTTGTTTATTTGATCTTTGGGCAACCTCTGATCTTAATCAATTTATTTGATCTTTGAAACACAAGGGGTTAATTTGTAGAAATCAATCTCACTTTCTTAATTAAGTTAATAAATTTCTAATTTATTAAAATTTGGAAGTTTATTAAAATTAAACAATCTTGGACTTAGGGGTATGACTTTTGAAGTCAATAATTAATTGATCTAATACCCTTATTTTGATTTTCAAGTTATGAATCATGACCACTTAAAGCTTAACCTTTCAAAACTAATTAAGACACTCATTTAAGTCTTAATGGCTTAGTGGTGACTTAGGCCAAATCAAAATTGACTAAATGAGGATTAGAAAAATAAACATAACATAATCGAACATTCTTGAAACACCACTAAGCCTAAATTAAAAATTGGCTAAGTGTTCAGGTTACACCAACTTGCCCTTTAAGGAAATTCATTCGCATAATTTTCAAATTAAATGATAAATGATATCTATCCCTTTTTTAGGGATAATTAAGACATCAATGTTCACTGAGCATTAGAAATATTCACAGGATGAACCATTAAGCAACAAATAAGTTTAAATGAACTCGAGGCTTTTCATCAGTTGGTGAGAGGGAGGCATGAACCTGCTTCATCCTCCTAACTTGTTGGATACCTCAGAGGTCTATTAAACTTAATATACTTTGCTTAATGAAATCATCCTTAAATAACTTTTAAGAACTCACCAAAATACAACATAGAGTTAGGAAAACCACCAGAACTTTACTTTTCCTAAATGCCATCACATGCATTTTTAAGTTTCAGGTGGTGGAACGAGAATACTCGTCAGGTACGCTTTTACAGTTTATAGTACCGTCTTTATTGTGCCTTTTTCTTACATGCTTTATGCTTACGTTATTTCTTTTCATACTTGCATTTACCTACATGTATGAAAACTACATAAACTTGCATGTTAACCAAAACTAAAATCAACCAAGATAAAATCCACCGCCACAACATTCAAAATATAAAACAACTCAAAATTTAATCACAAACATCACAGAAAACTACATATGCAACTAAATTAAGACGTCTCTATCGGATGAGCGGGGATCCCTCGGAGGAGGTAACCTAAGGTTGCTAAAGAGGCTTCCAACGGTCCAAATAAAATTATGGAACTCATTAAGTTGACTTTAGTAAGTTCATTTGGACTAAGTGAATCCAAAGAAAGTTGTGGTGCCGGAACGAGGGAACCGTAGGATCCTAACCGGTGTCGCTCTAATCAACTTTAATATGCTCCCATAAAATTTAAAGAACTTCAACCATAAGGCCACTTGATATGACATTATAACTTGACACACTAGAAAACTCAAACTCGTCGCGGTGAGGAGTTTGGAGCTAGCATGGTAGGCAGCACGACCATCTTCAACAACAAAATCTGTCTTCCCCAACTAAACCAATCTTCCTTCCTTAGACTTAAACAACAAAGACATAAGACTTCGAGGTTTCTTGCTTATGCAACGTAAATCTTCACCTTATCTTTAGGCCTTTGCATAGCCCTGCTATACAATATAAGCCCTAACTTGTCTTAAGATTCCGAGGTTGTCGTTTGTCACGACCTAAATTCTCACATCTTCCAGGCTATTTGTGTGATCATTTCACACGAATGTAAGCCATAACTAATAAAATTGGCAGTTTGAAACACTTAAATTTTTCTCCTCTAAATTTAAACGAAACATTAGGATAGCTTAGGAAGTCACCGAGGTTCTCCTCTAGGATCCATGATATCCCCTAGTTCTTCCTCCTTTGGATTCTACAATAAAATGTTCCAAATTTGCTAGATCCATGACATCCCCTAGTTCTTCTTTCTTTGGATTCTACAATAAAATGTTCCAAATTTGAGAACCCATGACATCCCCTAGTTCTTCCTCCTTTGGACTCTACAACAAAATGTTCCAAATTTGAACCCGACATCCCCTAGTTCTTCCTCCTTTAGATTCTACAATAAAATGTTCCAAATTTGAACCAATCTCTTTCACACCTCTATGTCTGATTTCGTTGAAGAGTCCCACCCTTTGAAATTCCTTGAAGATAATTCAACCTCTACGTCCAATTTCGTTGAAGAGTCCTACCCTTTGAAATTCCTTGAAGATAATTTTTCCCACACCTCTACGTCCGATTTCGTTGAAGATTCCTACCCTTTGAAATTCCTTGAAGATAATATTTCTTGATTTTCTCTAGTCCTTCTTCCTTTGGATTCTACAATAAAATGTTCCAAATTTGAACCAATCCCCTTTCACCTTAGTTCTTCTTCCTTTGGATTCTACAATAAAATGTTCCAAATTTGAACCAATCCCCTTTCACCACGTTCGATCTCATTGAAGAGTTGTACCCTTTAAAATTCCTTGAAGATAATATTTCCTGATTTTTATCGAGAGTCTTCTTAAGTGACTTTGGTCATTTAAGATGTAATTAACTATAAGGGCTGGCCCTTATAGGAAGCATGTCCAAACCCAACTTACTATAAACCCTATTTAATCCTTTATATTAAATAGGGGAACTTGTCGGCAAATATAAAGGTTTTGCAGACCAAACAGACGTCATACTTTCCTTAGTTTATTTGATCGAGCCTCATCCTCTAGTCTTGTGTTTATCCTTCGGGATAGATACATGGTTTGAGGTACAATGCTTTTTCATTTGAAACTATAAAAATATGGGGTTGGTTTGATTTCATACTTCAACGTTCTTTCGAAGGGGGCGACGGGATTTCGATTCTGGCGACCGACAGCTTCTTACGGGCAACTCCCCACAAACGCCCGAAATAGTGTCGACAGCTTCTGGTGACTTCGCTCGGGACAAGCTTTTCTCTCCATGCAAATCAAGAAATATTATTTTCACACATCGGTAATGTGTTCATGTCCCTCTTGGACCAAATTACCCTTCTTGTGTTGGCTTACTTTACCCATTTCTATCTTGGGAAAGTACAACTAACTCCTTGGACTTTAGGACTAGCTGTTCAACCATCTTTGAACAGAGGGGTTCAGAAGGCCATTAAGAACTCTTTAAATTTTTATATGGGGTCGGATCCCCAATAGGTGTGTCAGTGGACTAATTCCACCTGGGCATTTTCTTCCACTAATTGGGTCCCGCAATGAGTCCTAAAATATTTCACATCTCCCTTCCAAATTTGATTTGCTATTCCGCAAATTAAACCAAATCGTGTTGTGCTCCGCACACTTTGAAATTTTATTATATTAATTAAACTTTTCACTTTTTTAAACAAAGATGTTAACAATAGCCATAAATTAAGACCCGCCCGGTCTACAGATCAACCTCTATTTTCAGTGCTTGCACTAAAGATTACGAGGTTTTTGGCCATATAGCTAACCCTATAACTCTCTATTTTAAAGCCCGCTGCAATGGCCAACCCAACCTGACCTTTTCTTGCAACCTGCCAAAGGACCGTAGCACCCGTAACGTCGCTCCCACCATCAAGTTCAGAGCTGGATTTGAAGATCTCGAGGTCATCCTCGGGAAAGCCCCATTCGTGGTAATGAAGATCGCTGCTTCAAAAATATAAGAACCATATACAGAATTTGGTTTGAACTGCCTTCAAGACTTCCCTGCTTGCAAAAAGGCTATTACTACTGTCGTCGCGACACCCGTCAAACCTGCTATCCCCGCTGCTGCTAAGGGGAAAGAAGTGATGATTATTGAGGATCTGACTGAAGGATTAACTATCCCACTACCCATGTTAGAAATCGGATCAAGTTCAAGGATTGTACCACTGACCCGAACTCAAAGGAGGAACCGTAATAGAAGAGTTTGGAGGGCCATTAAAGCCCAGGCTCTCAAAGAGACACCCGTTGACGAGGAGCCTCATCAAGATGAAGAAGTGCTATCGGAAATTTATCCACTCCTGCGAGGGAGTAGATTCCATCCTTTGACAGATACTGATGGATATGAGAGTATCTGGAGGATTGCTGCCTCATTATCATCACTTCATGGATAGAGTGAGGAGAGAAAGAAGTTCACTCCTATCACTCGAGTCAGTGCAGTTTTTAGAAGGCTTGCTACCAAAGAAGGATGTTCGGTTAGCGAGTTACTTAAACAAGTAGGAGATGCAATTTCTCCTCGCATGAAGAAGGAATTTTTGAAAGGCGTCAAATCCGCCAGACAATCCTGAAAGACAATTGGAGCACCGCCTAATCGCATTCCTGTTGGCTCCGCTTAGGGAACAGAGTCAAAACCGCGGTGATTACTACTGATCATACTGCCACCAGGACCACAGACCGTCGACCGTTTAAGTCGAGACTGGGTCCGAAGATCTTACCCGTCATTCCTGCAATCCCAGAGATAAAGACAAAGCGATTACCTAACACTGTAGCCAGTCTACACCACGGGGAACATACTTTCCCTTGACACACCGATGTTTCTACTAAGGCGCCCCATCCTGAGACATCATTGTCAAAAAAGAAGAGGGTATGGGTACCCAAGGTCGCTGCACCGCTACAATTCAGTGAGCCTGCGGGACAGCAAGTAAAACCAGTGCCTGAAATATCTGACATTGTTGTAATAATAGCCAGCGAGATGGAGGAACAAGTAGAGGATATCCACTAAGGTCCTTCAGATCTTAAAGTAATCAAAGAATCAATAATTGAGGAGAAAGTTGAGATACTCAGGATTGAGATTTTTGAGTTATCACGAGAGCACGGAGTTTTCGTCGATAGTGATAATGAAGAGTTTGATTACAATGATTACCTTGAGGAGGATTTCATGGATGTCCATGTGATCGAAACAAGAGCTACCACATCTGGGCGCGAGGCTCAATCTCACACCGAAGAGAACGTCGTAGATGAGCTGCGTAGGTTTATCCTCCTAAGGGATGAGCAAGTCAGTCTACTGGAGAAAAGAGTAGAAGAGATGACTGCAGCTATGACCGCCATGACCACCCTTCAGGGGCAATCACAAGCACCGAGATTGGCTTCTCCAGAGATTAATCAGCCAGGAATCACACACATCAAAGATGAAAGAAGAGAGGCTACTACAACAGATAAAGATGAACAACCAAAGAAAAATTCTCCATCAGGTGCCATGCGAGAAAAGGAATTCAAGCAAATGGTTGAACAAGTGCGGGACGCCTTAACCCAATCCAAGAGCAGTGCATCAATTTTAAAGGGTAGACCTTACCCGGAGGAGTTCGATGCCGTACCTTTCCCCAAGGGTTTTGTGGCTCCAAACTTCAAGATATTTGATGGGACTAGAAATCCTAGACAACATATAGCACATTTCCGAGCTAGTTGTGGCAACACGAGGAATAATGAAGCTTTACTCTGCCAACAGTTCGTCAGCAACTTGTCAGGAATTGCTTTCGACTGGTACGCTGACTTGCCCAACGGGTCAGCTAAACATTTTTTGAGTTGGAACAGTTGTTTGTGAAAAGATTTGTCGTGGCGCAACATCATGTGTCTATCAGAGAGCCCATGATGGAGAAGCAAAAGCCCAGCGAAACTTTGGCAGACTATATTTTGAGCTGGAGAAACCTTAGCATGAAAAGTGAACCTCAGCTATAGAAACATCAAACGATTGAGATTCTACTCAAGAGCATTCATGGGCCAGTAGTTTTCATGCTTAAGGGACTCACCATCAAATCCTTCGAGAAGCTACTCAGTAAAGCCAGCAGTATTCAAGAAGAAATGAAGCACATGAAACCACATGAAAAGACTAAGGTGACCAGAGTGTTCGAAAAGAAATTACGAGTAGTCGTGACTGTCGACAAAGGAAAGTAGCCGATAAAGATATATGCAGAAGAACATTGCCAGTATTTGTCATAGAACTCTCAGAAACAGAGCAGTCAATCCAACCAACGGCCGCCTCAGGAGGGATCACCTCAAAAAATGGGTAACAGAATATCCCTGTTAGAGCGACAGAAAGTTGTGTATTCCTTCAAGGATGAAGCTGTACCTAAAATATTCAAANTCATTCATGGGCCGGTATCTTTCATTCTTAAGGGACTCACCATCAAATCCTTTGAGAAGCTACTCAGTAAAGCCAGCAGTCTTCAAGAAGAAATTAAGCACATGGAACCACATGAAAAGGCTAAGGTGACCAGAGTGTTCGAAAAGAAATCAGGAGTAGTCGGGACTGTCGACAAAGGAAAGCAGCCGATAAAGACATATGTAGAAGAACATTGCCAGTCTTCGTCACAGCACTCTCAAAAACAGAGCAGTCAATCCTACCAACGGCCACCTCAAGAGGGATCACCTTGAAAAATGGGTAAGAAAATATCCCTGTTAGAGCGGCAGAAAGTTGTGTATTCCTTCAAGGATGAAGCTGTACCTAAAATATTCAAAAGCCTGATGAAGAAACCATAANGAAACAGAGCAGTCAATCCTACCAACGGCCACCTCAAGAGGGATCACCTCGAAAAATGGGTAAGAGAATATCCCTATTAGAGCGGCAGAAAGTTGTGTATTCCTTCAAGGATGAAGCTGTACCTAAAATATTTAAAAGCCTGATGAAGAAACCATAATTCAAACTACCAGATCCAAAGAAGCCCGAAGAGGTGGATAAGAAGAATGAACCAAATTATTGCCCATACGATCGATTGCTTGGGCACAATATTGACAAATGTTTCGTCTTTTAGGACTGGCTGGAGAAGAACCTCAAGGAAGAGAATATAACAATCCCAAAGGAGTATTTGAAAGAACCTGAAAAAGGTTCCATAANCTACTGGATCCAAAGAAGCCCGAAGAGGTGGATAAGAAGAATGAACCAAATTATTGCCCATACCACCGGTTTCTTGGGCACACTATAGACAAATATTTCATCTTTAAGGACTGGCTCAAGAAGAACCTCAAGGAAAAGAATATAACAATCCCAAAGGAGTATTTGAGAGAACCTAAAAAAGGTTCCATAAACATGATTTCAGCTGAGTCAATCTCCCCAGTTGATCCATATGCCGGAGTAGATGGATGGAGTACAACTTGGGATGAACTCAAGAGGGTCCTTAATCACATACAGAATTCATGGAAGCAAGCTTCAACAAATACCAAAGAAGAATGGAATGAGGTATGTAGTAGATCATCCAAGAAGATACTGAACAAGATCCAGTCTGCATCAAAACAAGCCTCTATTCAGGGACCGCAANATTTTAGCTGAGTCAATATCCTCAATTGATCCGTATGCCGGAGTTGATGGATGGAGTACAACTTGGGATGAACTCAAGAGGGTCCTTAATCACATACAAGATTCATCAAAACAAGCTTCAACGAATACCGATAAAGAATGGAATGAGGTATGGAGCAGATCATCCAAGAAGATACTAAATAAGATCCAGTCTGCATCAAAATAAGCCTCTATTCAGGGACCGCAACATACTGAGCCTGAGATGAAGATTTCGTCAGGAGATCCGTCATCATCAAGGACAAAGAGAAAGAAGAAGAAAAGATTTGCTGCAAAGTTTGATAGCACGGAGGGTAGGATAGGGACTGCATCTACTAGATTGGTTGTCTCAGATTTGGGGAAGAAAATCCTCGAACGGTTGACTTTGTATGATTATCTTTTTGTCCCTCCGGGGTCTTATGATTATAATGATTGTGATTTTGGCTACATTTTGACTATTTCTAGTGATAAATTAACTTATTATGACCGATATAGCAGCATTCTCGATTCCCAAAATGATCCTCAAATCATACTCGTGTCCGATGAGCTCGTTGTCAAGACTAAAGAAGGCATCGATGATATCGCTTACGATAGCACCGATAACGAGGAGCCAATTCTCGAGCATCATGGTACACTGCTTTCCATCAACTTAGATCTTTCCGACGGAGAGGAAAAGACATCGGAAGATCCAACAAAGATATCTCAAGAAGAAGAAATCATAGAAGTTAACTTAAGGAGCAGAGAAGTGTTACCACCAAGAACAGCTCTAACAGATATAGGAAAACAGATAATGACCCGAGAAGAGATACCCCCACCTCCACTAATGGAAGAACCACATGATCAAGATAAAATTGGAGGATCCTACAAAGTAAACTACAACCTGCTAGCTCATCTTAGGAAGTTGCCTGCCCGACTAAGAATCTATGACGCTCTGATCCTGTCAAAGGAGTGAGAGTCTCTGGTTACAACTTTGCTTGACCCAAAAATTTGCTTAGCTCAGTTGACCAGCACATACTCAGTTGAAGTTTATTTTTTGAAAGAACAGTCAGGGGTAAACTTCATAGAAGAAGACTTGCTGCTCGGTACTGCCCACCATAACCGTCCACTCTACATCTCCGTCAACATCGACAGATTTGTGTTGTCCAGAGTTTTAGTAGATCCTAGAGCATCTCTTAACTTCATGAGTATACAAACATTGGCCTATTTGGATATTGAAGCTCAAAAGCTTAAAACCGATAAGATTATGTTAAGAGGATTCAACCAAAAGGAAAAAAAAAGCCCTTGGATCAATTACATTACTTATGAAGGTTAGAGAACATGTGACAATCGCTAAATTTCATATCATTAACTCTGAGACCTCTTTTAATGCTCTATTGGGTGACCATGGATTCATGAGCACAATATGGTGCCATCATATCTACACTAGTGCATCAAATACCGCAAAGATGGTCAAGAGAATTGCATCAAGGGAGACCTACAACCATTTTCAGTGCATGAAGTTGGTATCCAAGAAGATGTTGCCTACTACGCGCCTCCAAAGAAGACTGTCTTCTCGCGCGAGAGTTTGACAAATAGAAATGAATATTTAAGGGAATCACCAAGAGGAGGCCATACAACTATGCTTAGAAAACCTCTACCACTCCCTTACAACGAGTTGGTGGAGGTTCTTCTAGTTCACGCACCCGAGGTCGAGTCTGGGGACGAGGACGAGGAAAGATCAATTTAATTATTGAATGGACTAGGCCAACCATCAACATTGATGATGAAGACAGTTCTGAAGATGAGATAATGATGAAAAAGTAGAAGAGACCTCAGTACGAGAGATCTCTAGAAGATACTGAGAAGAATGAATATGAAACAATGTATGATCGGATAAACCACTATGTGAATACTATGACCCTCATTCACCTCAAATAAAAGGTCAAGAGTTTAGAGGTCAAGGAAGTCTGTAGTGTTGGTTCCAAGATGATCAAATTTTACCGTGCTTCTACCTCTATTGAGCTTCAAAAACATGTAAATTCGGATGTTGATTCTAATGAATTAATGGAACTGCCTTTTGGTTACTTCTCGCCTTGTGTTCAAAAATTAATTCAACAGGTACACTTACCAAAACAAATGCCAAAAGATAAATTTCAACTTTTTGAAAACCTATGGAATGGTACAATAGGGACACTTACTAAAACAAATGCCAAGAGATAAATTGCAACTCTTTGAAAAATTATGGAATGTTAGGGGTCAAACTTCAAATTCAAAAGAAGGTCTCGGATTTGGAACAGTCGGAACAGCCGATGATTCTGAATTTTGCATGGTTGTTACTGATGAATCAAAAGAGGATTGCCTCGTTGTAGATGATGAATCTACTGATCAACCAATAGAAGATGTTCCAGAATTTAAGGAGGTAATTGAATCTACTATTGATGAATTAAAAGAGATTAACCTCGGGACTGAAGATGAAATGCCGAAGAATCTGCAAAATTGATCAAACTTTTAACAAAATTCAAAGATTTCTTTACATGGAGCTACGATGAAATGCCAGGACTATCAGCAGAGGTTGTAGTCCATAAACTTGGGGTGGACAAGAACATAACCCAAGAAAACAGGCTCTTAGGAGGATTCACCTTGAAATAGAACAATAAGTCATCATTGAGGTGAAGAAGTTGATAGATTTCAACTTTGCGAAAGAGGAGCAGTATCCCATATGGTTGACAAATATTGTACAAGTTAAGAAGAAAAATGGACAAATTCATGTTTGTGTCGACTTCGGAGATTTGAACAAGGCATATCCAAAAGACGAGTTTCCACTACCTATACCAGAGATGATGTGGATATCGCTTCAACACATGAAATTTTCTCCTCCATGGACGGATCGTCGGGATACAACCAAATCAAGATAGNACTGCTTTCTTTGTCGACGGTCGCCACTACTTCTGATTTCTTTTCGAACAGTTTGGCCACCTTAGCCTTTTCTTGTGGTTCCATGTCCTTAATCTCTTCTTGAAAACTGGCTTTCCTTAGTAGCTTCTCAAAGGATTTGATGGTGTGTCACTTAAGCATGAAAGCTATTGGCCCATGAATGCTCTTGAGCAGAATTTCAATCGCATGATGTTCCTGTAGTTGAGGTTCACATTTCATGTTAAGGTTTCTCCACCTCAAAGTATAGTCTACCAAAGCTTCGTTGTACTATTGCTTTTCCATCATGAGCTCTCCGATAGACACATGGTGCTGTGCCTCGGCAAATCTTTTCACAAATAGTTGTTACAATTTAGAAAATGTTTTAACTGACCCGTTAGGCAAGTCAGCGTACCAGTCAAAAGCAATCCCTGACAAGCTGCTGAGAAACTGCTGGCAGAGTAGAGCTTCATTATTTCTCATGTTGCCACAACTGGCTCGGAAATACACTATATGCTGTCTGGGATTTCTAGTCCCGTCGAATATCTTGAAAATTGGGGTCACAAAACCCTTGAAGAAAGGCACGGCATCAAACTCTTCCGGGTAAGGTCTACCCTTCAACTTTGATGCACCGCCCTTAGATTGGGCTAAGGCGTCCCACACTTGTTCAACCATTTTCTTGAATTCCTTTCTGGCATGACACCTGATGGGGAATCTTTCTTTGGTTGTTCCTCTTTGTCTGCTGAAGTAGCCTATCTTCTTTCATCTGTGATGTGCATAATTTCTAGCTGATTAATTTCTGAAGAAGCCAATTGCGGTGCTTGTGATTGCCCCTGAATGGTGGCCATGACGGTCATGGCTTTGGTCATTTCTCTTATTCTTTTCTCCCGTAGAATAGCCTGCTCATCCCTTACGAGGATAACCTTACACAGTTCATCTACGACGTTCTCTTCGGTGTGAGGTTGAGCCTCGCACGTAGATGTGGTGGCTCTGGTTTTGATCACATGGACATCCATGAAATCCTCCTCTAGATAATCATTGTAATCAAAATCTTCATTGTCGCTATCGACGGAAACTCCATGTTATCTAGCTAACTCAAAAATTTTGATCCTGAGTTTCTAAACTTTCTCTTCAATTATTGATTCCTTGATTGCTTTAAGACCTAGAGGATCCTGATGGACATCCTCTATTTGTTCCTCCATCTCGTTGGCTATTGTCGCGACGATGTCAGATATTTCAGATCCTGGTTTCACTTTCTATCTTACAGGCTCACTGGACTGTATCGGTGCAGCGACCTTGGGTATCCATACCTTTTTCTTTTTTGATGATGATGTCTCAGGACAGAGCGTCTTAGTAGAAACATCAATGTGCCGAGGGAAAGTATGCTCCTCGTGGTGTAGACCAGCTACATTGTGCAGTAAGTCTCTTGTCTTTGCTTGTAGGATTGTAGGATTGTTTAGGGACCTCAGTTGGTGGAGAAGTTTCTTATCTACCTCTCCATGGTAGCTACTCCAGCAAGGGACCTGATAGCTGCCCATAATGAACAATTACCGAATACTCCGCTCCGCATGACGCATCGTAAAATGCAAGTCGAAAGAAGCAGAGAGCCTTCCTGCGATAGGAACGCAAACGCCAGAGAGACGTGAACAATTTTCTTACCCCCATTCCTCAGAGACATATTTACGACCCAGATCTGAGAGAAACTTCCGCCAGTCTGCCCACTACAGATGGAGAGTCAGGATTTGTGACAGAATCAGATGCGCTCCCAGTTCCAGATATCTTATGCAAGGGTTGCCCAACATGCTATGTTCAGGTACTAGATGGGACATCCGTCACGGGCGCATTTGTAGAATGCCCGGATTGCAATGTTCTACATCTACATCATTTCATTACATTAGAAGAATACACTTCAAGCACCAATGAGTCTCAGACTCTAGACTTCGTGACAGATGAACCATATGTCCCACTGGGGACAGATCAGCATGCACCATGGAGCCCAAGGTCATACATCTCACTAGAGGCCGAATCTCATGTTCCGGATCAACCAACACCAGTTTGGGTTCCCAGCGAGGCCCAAAGGAAGGAACGCCTGCGGCAGCTGCCAACCCCTGGTATGGTAGAATACTACAAGATAACTAGAGTAAATAAAAGAGAGTTTGAGTTCTATGAAGAGGTTTAGGGAAAGTTCATCAACTTATTGGAAGGCCTGGAGCTATACACCAAGATTTTCTCTCAGACTAATGAAAAGTACATTCTGGACTGCATCTTCAATTTAAGAGACAGAGGTCGAGCGGGCCTTCTCATAGAGAGGACATATTCCGAGCCGAAGAAATGGATGAGGGGAAAGGGAAGGATCACCATCCAATGTGGCTATTACTACAACTTCATGAATGACAGATAGAGGAATCCGCCTGGGATTCTCAGATACGTACAAGTTGATTTGTTACCACCAATGATAAAATGGATGATCAAGAGAATGGTCAAGTGGAATATTCTACCTGCTACTTGCATTCCCAACAATTGCATCATTAACATTTATGAAGAAGGTGACTACATGCCCCCACACATCCACCATCATGATTTTGTGACATCTTTCTGCACGATCTCGTTCATGAGTAAAAGCAATAATCTATTTGGAAAAGAAATCGATATAGTTGGCCCTGGAGAATTCAGAGGAGCTGTGTAGATTCCTCTTCTAGTTGGTTCAGTACTTGTCCCGAAGGGCAATGATGTAGACATTGCTAAGCACTGCATTCAAGGAGTGCGACACCGCATGTTGTCTATAACCTTNTATGTTCAGGTACTAGATGGGACATCCGTCACGGGCGCATTTGTAGAATGCCCGGATTGCAATGTTCTACATCTACATCATTTCATTACATTAGAAGAATACACTTCAAGCACCAATGAGTCTCAGATTCCAGACTTCGTGACAGATGAACCATATGTCCCACTGGGGACAGATCAGCATGCACCATGGAGCCCAAGGTCATACATCTCACTAGAGGCCGAATCTCATGTTCCGGATCAACCAACACCAGTTTGGGTTCCCAGCGAGGCCCAGATGAAGGACCGCCTGCGGCAGCAGCCAACCCCTGGTATGGTAGAATACTACAAGATAACTAGAGTAAATAAAAGAGAGTTTGAGTTCTATGAAGAGGTTTAGGGAAAGTTCATCAACTTATTGGAAGGCCTGGAGCTATACACCAAGATTTTCTCTCAGACTAATGAAAAGTACATTCTGGACTGCATCTTCAATTTAAGAGACAGAGGTCGAGCGGGCCTTCTCATAGAGAGGACATATTCCGAGCCGAAGAAATGGATGAGGGGAAAGGGAAGGATCACCATCCAATGTGGCTATTACTACAACTTCATGAATGACAGATAGAGGAATCCGCCTGGGATTCTCAGATACGTACAAGTTGATTTGTTACCACCAATGATAAAATGGATGATCAAGAGAATGGTCAAGTGGAATATTCTACCTGCTACTTGCATTCCCAACAATTGCATCATTAACATTTATGAAGAAGGTGACTACATGCCCCCACACATCCACCATCATGATTTTGTGACATCTTTCTGCACGATCTCGTTCATGAGTAAAAGCAATAATCTATTTGGAAAAGAAATCGATATAGTTGGCCCTGGAGAATTCAGAGGAGCTGTGTAGATTCCTCTTCTAGTTGGTTCAGTACTTGTCCCGAAGGGCAATGATGTAGACATTGCTAAGCACTGCATTCAAGGAGTGCGACACCGCATGTTGTCTATAACCTTCCGCATAATGGACAACAGTAAAATACCGTATGGATTCCAGCAGGACCCAGAATTGGAGGAGTTACTTCCATATGAGCTATGAGAAGGTTATACCTCTAAGTACATGCAAAGTGAACTCTTATCCTGGAGCATGACTTCGAAGGTCTGCTTGATCAAGAGCTCAACATACCTGGTACAGAGGGTTCACTTTTCTTTAACAGCATGACATGTATTTGATTTTATTCAGTCTACGATGTACTCATAGCATGAGATGATTCTCAATGTATTTAGACATGGATTACATAATGTATATTTTGAGGCATTAACCTATGTCTGATTTATGANACACCATATTGTGCTCAAGAATCCATGGTCGACCCAATAGAGTGTTAAAAGAGGTCGCGGCGTTGCTGATATGAAATTTTGCGGTTGCCACAAGTTCTCCAACCTTCATAAGTAATGTAATTGATCCAAGGGCTCTTTCTCCCTTTTGGTTGAATCCTCTTAACATCATCTTATCTTCATAGAAGCTGTCAGCGAGGAAAAGTGGGGTTTTTGGGGAGTTGTTCGTAAGAAGCTGTCGGTGACCGGAATCAAAATCCCGTCGCCCGCTTCGGAAGGACGTTGAAGTAAGAAATCAAACTGACCCCATATTTTTTTATAGTTTAACATGAAAGATCACTGTACCATAAATCCTTTATCTATCCTGAAAGATAAACACGAGACTTGAGGATGAGGCTCGATCAAATAAACTAAGGAAAGTATGACGTATGTTTGGTCTGCGAAACCTTTGTATTTGCCGACAAGTTCCCTTATTTAATATAAAGGATTAACTAGGGTTTATTAAGTTGGTTCGGATATGCTTCATATAAGGACAAGCCCCTATAGTTAATTACATCTTATATGGCTAAAGTCACCTAAGAAGACTCTCGATAAAAATCAAGAAATATTTTCTTCAAGGAATTTCAAAGGGTAGGACTTTTCAATGAAATCGAATGTAGATGTGCGAAAGGGGATTGGTTCAAATTTCAAACATTTTATTATAGAATCCAAAGGAGGAAGAACTAGGGGATGTCATGGAACCAGAGGCGAACCTTGGTGACTTCCCAAGCTATCCTAATGTTTGGCTTCAGTTTTGAGGAGAGGTATTTAGGTGTTTCATCCTGCCAATTTTATTAGTTAGGGCTTACATTTGTGTGAAATTATCAATGTTTAAGTGTTTTCATCCTGCAAATTTTATTAGTTAGGGCTTACATTCATGTGAAATGATCACACAAGTAGCCTAGAAAATGTGAGCATTTAGGTCGTGATAAATGACAACCTCAAAATCCTAAGACGAGTCAAAACTTATAACGTGTTTCATCCTGCCAATTTTATTAGTTAGGGCTTACATTTGTGTGAAATGATCACACAAATTTGAAAGATGTGAAGATTTAGGTCGTCACAAACGACAACTTCAGAATCCTAAGACGTGTTAGGGCTTTTATTGTATACCATGGTTGTACAAAAGCCTAAAGATAAGGTGAGGATTTACGTTGCAATAAGCAAGAAAACTCAAAGTCCTATGGCTTTGTTGTTTAAGTCTATAGAAGGAAGATTGGTTTAGTTGGGGAAGAAAGGTTTTGCTGTTCAAGATGGTCGTGCTGCCCACCATGCTAGCTCCAAGCTCCAGCTTCGATGAGTTTGAGATTTCTAGTGTGTCAAGTTATAGTTTCAAATCAGGTGGCCCTATGGTTGAAGTTCTTTGAATTTTATAGGGGCATATTAAAGTTGATTAGAGTGACATCGGTTAGGATCCTACGGTTCCCTCGTTCCGGTATCACTATTTTCTATTAGGTTCACTTAGTCAAAATGAACTTACTAAAGTCAACTTAATGAGTTCCATAATTTCATTTATACCGTGGGAAACCTCGTTAGCAACCGTAGGTTACCTCCTCCAAGGGATTCCCACGGTCTAAATAAAATTATGGAACTCTGTAATTTGAGTTTAGTAAGTTCATTTTGACTAAGCAAATCCAATAGAAAATAGTGGTGCTGGAACGAGGGAACCGTAGGATCTAATTGGTGTCGCTCTAATCAACTTTAATATGCCCCTATAAAATTCAAAAAACTTTAACCATAGAGCCACCTGATTTGACACTATGACTTGACACATTAGAAAACTCAAACTCATCGCGGCAGGAGCTTGGAGCTAGCATGGTGGGCAGCATGATCATCTTTAACAGCAAAACCTGTCTTCCCCACCTAATCCAATCTTCCTTCCTTAGACTTACGCAACAAAGCCATAGGACTTTGAGGTTGCTTGCTTATGCAACGTCAATTCTCACCTTATCTTTAGGCTTTTGTACAACCCTACTATACAATATAAGCCCTAACTCGTCTTAGGATTCTGAGGTTGTCGTTTGTTACAACCTAAATCCTCATATCTTTCAGGCTATTTGTGCGATAGTTTCACATGAATGTAAGCCCTAACTAATAAAATTGGCAGGATGAAACACCTAAATATCTCTCCTCAAAACTGAAGCCAAACATTAGGATAGCTTCGGAAGTCACTGAGGTTCTCCTCTGGATCCATGACATCCCCTAGCTCTTCTTCCTTTGGATTCACAAACATTAGGATAGCTTGGGAAGTCACCGGAGTTCTCCTCTGGATCCATGCCATCCCCTAGTTAAACATTAGGATAGCTTGGGAAGTCACCGATATTCGCCTATGGATCCATGACATCCCCTTATTCTTCCTCCTTTGGATTTTACAATAAAATGTTCCAAATTTGAACCAATCTCCTTTCACACCTCTATGTCCGATTTCATTGAAAAGTCATACCCTTTGAAATTCCTTCAAGATAATATTTCCTAATTTTTATCGAGTGTCTTCTTAAGTGACTTTGGTTATTTAAGATGTAATTAACTATAGGGTCTTGCTTTTATAGGAAGCATGTTCAAACCCAGCTTAAAATAAACCCTACTTAATCCTTTATAATAAATATGGGAACTTGTTGGTAAATACAAAGGTTTCGCAGATCAAACGGACATCATACTTTTCTTAGTTTATTTGATCGATCCTCATCCTCAAGTCTTGTGTTTATCCTTCGGGATAAATACAGGATTTTAGGTACAGTGCTCTTTCATCTTAAATTATAAAAAAATATTGGGCCAGTTTGATTTTATACTTCAACGTCCTTCCGAAGCGGGCGAAGGGATTTTGATTCTGGTCACTGGCAGCTTCTTACGGGCAACTCCCCACAAACCCCACTTTTTCTCGCCGACAGCTTCTTGCGACTCTGCTGGGGATGAGCTTTTCTCTCCATACAAATCAAAAAATATTATCTCCACACATTGGTAATATGTCCATGTCCCTCTTGGACCAAATTACCCTTCTTCTATTGACATACTTTACCCATTTCTGTCTTGAGATGGTACATTCAACTCTTTGGACTTCAGGACTAGCTGTTCAATTTTGTTTGGATAGAGGGATTCAAAAGGCCATTAATGACTCTTTAAATTTTTATATGGGGTCGGATCCCCAATAGGTGTGTCGGTGGATTAAAACCAGTGTCAATGAAATATCAATACAATACAGTTCAGTGAGAAAATCGAAATTGAGATTGCACCAATACAGTTCAGTGAGCCTGCAGAACTGGGAGTAAAACCAGTGTCTGAAATATCTGACATCGTCGCGACAATAGCCAGCGAGGTGGAGGAACGAGTAGAGGATATCCACCAAGGTCCTCTAGATCTTAAAACAATCAAGGAGTCAATAATTGAGGAGAAAGTTGAGAAACTTGAAATTGAGATTTCTGAGTTAGCTCTAGAGCACAGAGTTTCCGTCAATAGTGACAATGAAGAGTTTGATTACAATGATTACCTGGAGGAGGATTTCGTGGATGTCCATGTGATCAAAACTAGAGCTACCACATCTGCGCGCGAGGCTCAACCTCACATTGAAGAGAACGCCGTAGATGAGCTGCGTATGGTTATCCTCCTAAGTGTGAGCAAGTCAGTCTACTGGAAAAAAAGAGTAGAAGACATGACTGCAGCTATGACCGCCATGGCCACCATTCAGGGGAAATCACAAGCACCGAGATTGGCTTCTCCACAAATTAATTAGCCAAAAATCATACACATCACAGATGAAAGAAGAGAGGCTACTTCAGCAGATAAAGATGAACAACCAAAGAAAAATTCTCCATCAGGTGTCATGCTAGAAAAGAAATTCAAGCAAATGGTTGAACAAGTGCGGGACGCCATAGCCCAATCCATAGGCGGTGCATCAATTTTGAAGGGTAGACCATACCTAGAAGAGTTCGATGCCGTACCTTTCCCCAAGGGTTTTGTGGCCCCAAACTTCAAGATATTCGATGGGTCTGGAAATCCCAGACAACACATAGCACATTTTTGAGCTAGTTGTGGCAACATGAGAAATAATGAAGCTCTAGTCTGCCAGCAGCTTATCAGGAATTGCTTTTGACTGGTACGCTAACTTGCCCAACGGGTTAGTTAAAATATTTTATGAGTTGGAACAGTTATTTGTGAAAAGATTTGCCGGGGCGCAACATCATGTGTCTATTTGAGAGCTCTTGATGGAGAAGCAAAAGCCCAACGAATCTTTGGCAGACTATATTTTGAGGTGGAGAAACCTTAGCATGAAATGTGAACCTCAGCTACAGGAACATCAAACAATTGAGATTCTACTCAAGAGCATTCATGGGCCGGTATCTTTCATTCTTAAGGGACTCACCATCAAATCCTTTGAGAAGCTACTCAGTAAAGCCAGCAGTCTTCAAGAAGAAATGAAGCACATGGAACCACATGAAAAGGCTAAGGTGACCAGAGTGTTCGAAAAGAAATCAGGAGTAGTCGGGACTGTCGACAAAGGAAAGCAGCCGATAAAGACATATGTAGAAGAACATTGCCAGTCTTCGTCACAGCACTCTCAAAAACAGAGCAGTCAATCCTACCAACGGCCACCTCAAGAGGGATCACCTTGAAAAATGGGTAA
>JXCR01146252.1:0-14031 GCA_002079205.1 Phalaenopsis hybrid cultivar
TGATTTTATTTATTTGTTTTGTTTTGTAAAAATTGCATCATAAGTCGTGACATGCCCTGTTGGGTCACATTTTCAGTTATGGGTTGAATTATTGCTCTCTGTCATAACCAAGTATTTGGGCCAACTAGCCTGCCATTCTCTAGCCTTGAAAATTTCCTTTATTTTTACTTTTCCAACTACCAGTTAATAANCGCAGCATAAGATCTTAACTAAATTTGACTAGTTAATTTTAACTACCACTCTTATTCTAACAAGACAAATTTATATTTTGGTCGAGAATTAATCAACATGGGGCCCAAATTTCCAAGTCTACAAATTGAGTTTTTTAAGGATATATGTTTTAGTTGGCTTCATCCAACAATAAACTTAAAATTGTACAAACTTTTAATAGGGATAAATGTGATTGCTTAAAATTTGGATACACCCAAGGATATTGGTATTTCTCATGTGTTCATTATGCAATTTTAACCCTATAATGATAGCCTGTGCCTAATACCACACTTATTTATATATGAGGTATTGTCTCCATCTCGTTCCAACTACAATGCCAATGGACATGAGCACCAAGTTCAAAGCATGTACACTACTGCTATTGACTCGACATTTGAGATCACAAGTGCCAGAACAAATCTTGGATGATTGCATCATCTCCACAATTAAGGGTGGAGTTCAAAATACCTTGTTTGATGGAAATGAACATTGAGTTCAAAGCATAAAAACCACTGCCATTGACTCGACATTGGAAATCACTAGTGCCAGAACAAATCCTAGATGATTACATCATTTCCACAGTTTAAAGTGGAGTACAAAATACCTTGTTTGATGGAAAGGAGTCCACCTCTCAACGACTTATTCATTGGAAGAGCTAAAATAGTTGTGCATATAGATGCCTTGTGATATCAAAACTTGAATTCATCAAATTCCAGTTGTTTGAAATTTGAGAATGTTAACACAAGGCATCATGTATNTGCAGCAAAAGATCTTAACTAAATTTGACTGGTTAATTTTAACTACCACTCTTATTCTAACTAGACAAATTTATATTTTGGTCGAGAATTAATCAACATGGGGCCCAAATTTCCAAGTCTACAAATTGAGTTTTTTAAGGATATATGTTTTAGTTGGCTTCATCCAACAATAAACTTAAAATTGTACAAACTTTTAATAGGGATAAATGTGATTGCTTAAAATTTGGATACACCCAAGGATATTGGTATTTCTCATGTGTTCATTATGCAATTTTAACCCTATAATGATAGCCTGTGCCTAATACCACACTTATTTATATATGAGGTATTGTCTCCATCTCGTTCCAACTACAATGCCAATGGACATGAGCACCAAGTTCAAAGCATGTACACTACTGCTATTGACTCGACATTTGAGATCACAAGTGCCAGAACAAATCTTGGATGATTGCATCATCTCCACAATTAAGGGTGGAGTTCAAAATACCTTGTTTGATGGAAATGAACATTGAGTTCAAAGCATAAAAACCACTGCCATTGACTCGACATTGGAAATCACTAGTGCCAGAACAAATCCTAGATGATTACATCATTTCCACAGTTTAAAGTGGAGTACAAAATACCTTGTTTGATGGAAAGGAGTCCACCTCTCAACGACTTATTCATTGGAAGAGCTAAAATAGTTGTGCATATAGATGCCTTGTGATATCAAAACTTGAATTCATCAAATTCCAGTTGTTTGAAATTTGAGAATGTTAACACAAGGCATCATGTATCTATCCGCTATCATCTTCTTCATAGTGCCATTGAGACTTAAATCCATATTAATGTAACTTGGACCAACGTTATGTAGAGAGTTATCATAAAACATGCTAATGATTTTATTTATTTGTTTTGTTTTGTAAAAATTGCATCATAAGTCGTGACATGCCCTGTTGGATCACATTTTCAGTTATGGGTTGAATTATTGCTCTCTGTCATAACCAAGTATTTGGGCCAACTAGCCTGCCATTCTCTAGCCTTGAAAATTTCCTTTATTTTTACTTTTCCAACTACCAGTTAATAAATATTCTAAATTTGTCCCTCCATTTAAAGTATATCACAGTCTTAAATTCCATTTAAAGCAACACATTCACCTCCCTACCCTAATGTACTTGACAACCCCTTTCGCTCTCCTTTCATTTAATTTTTAATTTGTAATGGTTGAAATTTTCTACGTGAGCAGATAAATAGGAGCTCATTTGGTATTTTGAAAGTATAATGAAAGAAAGAAGAAATTGTGCTTTAGTTGAGCTCCTATAGATTACGTTGTGAAGATAAAACTTTCTTGTATTTGGAGAACGAACATCACAACAAAGAAGTATCCATGAAGTTAAATTTTCTCTTAGGCTTGTTTGAGGGAAATGTAAAGTATTGTATTGGTGACATAGCGTTATTGCAAGAAAAGTGACTTTTTTCAAAGTAATTGTCTTTTTTTTTTGTGAAAAAACTTGATAGCTTGCAACTTTCTTATGGTTATCACACGCTAAAATATATGATTCTAAAAAACAAAAAAGTGACAAAGCTACCTAAATAAACCTTAATTGATTTTTGCTTTTCTCTTCCCTTCTTTCCTCCTCTTCATTGCTACCTTTTTATCAGAACCAAATAGCTCTAGCTTGTCATGCTTAGGTATTGCTTAAATTTGTACATGTGCTAAGGATCTAGTTTGTTTGTTTAATAATTTACTCTCTTAAATTTTGCATGGTTAATGAACTCTATTATGATATGAGTAAATCAAATCCTAAAATTTTCTTCTATCTCTCCTCCCCTCCCCCCTCTCTCTCTCTCCAAATAAGAAGTTCCCAAGCATTATAGATTCTCTTTTTGGAAAATTAAAACAGTAACTATTACATTTTCCACAGTTTAGCAGATTTGGTTATCAATATCAACTTTCCACAACAGCATTTCTGAAAAATAATAAGAAAACAGTAGCCAAATGAATCTGTAATAACGATCTAAATAGTGAAGTAGTAACCAATAGTCCCAATGCAAACCAACTAATGCAGCAAGGAAAATGAAATCGAAGCTTGGGTAGATCGATAAAAAACTTGGACAGTATGTTGGCTTTTCTTTTACCTCAGTTGACACAAAAGAGAAGATCAAGCAGATCAGAGCCTCTGAGCTCGGAAAGCTTGCTGTTCTCCTCGTTCACGGGTTCGATGCCGACGGAAGAAATGACAGCAGTGAGCAGGAGAAGGCTAGGGTTCTAAAAACCCACAGGGTTCTTAGATCGCCCTAGTCCCTCCCTCCTCTCTCTCGCTCCGCTCTCCTCTCCTTCCCTTTACCTGGTCTGAGGGGAGAGAAATTTCGAGGGGAAAAGCCGGCCGGGGTAAACCAGTTTTATAATCGGCCATTTGGATTCGTAGCCGGAACGGGAATGCACAGGGATGATTAGGCACGTGTGCAAACGAATGATTCATCATTAGTACGACCAAACTAATTTCAAGATATTTGACATTTATTTCATTTTAATATAACAATAAGAATTAATGACTATTAATTGTGCTATCATTCATTTGATTTCATTTTTTTAATATATTTTTATGTGCTTTGGTTATTTTTTACTTCTATTTTTAAAAATAAATCATCTTTAATTGCTAAAAAAATTTTAAGTATTTTTTTTAATAAATAAATGTGTTATAAATTATGGATATTGTTGTCCACCGCCACCATAGCATCAATTGCCACAGTTGAGCATTGGTGGCCACTATTGGTGTCAGTCTCTACTAATCATTTAAAAGGTTGCAGTAGATTAATTTTGATAAATTAGTTCTCAAATTTGTCAAAATGAATAAAAATGGGATCTAAAATCTTGAAAATCTAACTAATTTTTTGCAAAAATATATTCAAACAAAATCAAAATATAATTTTATTTGATTAGATGATAATCATAAATAATGCACGAGACTTCTATAGATTTTGAAAATGACATTTGATGAAATAACACCAAAATCTAAGAAAACCTATTGAACCATATGAAATGATTTTATTTGATGACATAATATTTTTTAAGTATTTGAGTGTTTCAATATTGTTAGAGTAGATGAATCTGATGTTTGTTTTATTTGATTTATTGAAATGCTCGGTATGATTATATATTTGTAAGATTTGAAGACTATCTAGTACTAAGGTCATCATACATCATTGCTTATTGACATTATGGTGTGTTGACACTAAAGTTGATGTTGATCATCATCATTGTTTATCATCTACTCTTAGACTAATACATGCCATCAACACACATCATCACCTATAAGGTCAATGCATTTCCAACACCAACACTACTTTGGCTTTGCAACTCATCATCGTTAGAGGCAATGACACACACAATCGTCATTAGGGTATAACATGACAACTATATGAAGATTATATTAGGCTTAATGGCTTTTTAAATTATCTTCTTAATGGAGAATGAGTAAACACAAACTAAGTGATCTATTGAATATAACTTCGAAGTATCCACAATCACCAACTTTAATCATGGAATCAATTTTATAAAATTCTTATCAATTGCAATGTATCAAGCCCTCCCAAACTATGATAAATGGCGTGATCAATATCTTATGATCAATAACCGTATAATCATTTTTACTAGGCGATACCTCATGACTTTTCTCTTTTATAGGTTCTTAATGTAATAAATTTGATGCACCTTCTTAGATTGTATGATTGTTGTATATTCTCACAATGTATGGACATGAATCTATCACTATGAATTTTTTTTCACAAATAACTAGTATTTTTTTTAAGAAGCTAAAAAAAAAACCTTTTTTTTTAAATTACTTTTGAAAGCATTTTTTTAATATGAACAATGCTAGATAAACATTTTCTTAAAAGTATAAAGTCTAAGCAGCTAACAAACTTAAATTACTTCTTTATCGTCTGAGTGCATATTTAATAAACGTTTATATGAGAAATCAAATTGGAAAAATGACGTCCAATCTCCATTGTAAGTCCTTATCAATTCATATTAGAGTAGCAAAATATATAAGAGGTTACGGATATGTGCATTTATATGAAAATACATGATAAGATAACTCGCAAGGTCTCACTAATTGAATAACTTTCATGTTTAACAATATAATAAAAGAGGGCAAGCAATTAATTTTGTTGGTAGTAATTATTTGTTGTGTAAACTATGAATGTAAATACAACATGAATCCTAAAAAGTATCTTATGGTTAGTGACTAAGATGTAAGTCCTTATATGGATGACAATTGGATCTTATGTTTGGGCATACCATGTGTCTTGATATTGCTTGAATATTGTGAATTATGATCGTAAAAAAGGAATGAGTATTATAAAATGCACTATACATAACAACTGCAAAGTAAGTTAAGTAGCATTGATGGTCTTTCACTAATGATTATTTTTAGGATTTCTTAAAGGATTCATGCATTCATTTGAACATATAAAATAACCCAATAAGTATTGAACCATGAAACATTTATAATTTTTGTGAAGGAAATGATGATAATAATCTATAATGCTCATAAATTATGACATAATCTAGAATACTCATAATTTTTATCAAAATCAAATGATGAAAATTATAGTCCACCATAATCAAAATGTAATTAAATAATGGCATCCTCGAGCATTTATAAGCAATCTACCATATCATGTATAAAATGATAGATTGCGACAATCAAGTGATAATGTTTAAAATCTTAGAAATATATAGTTAAAATATCTATTGCCTATATTATGAAACTAAGGGTTCACCTACCTAGCGAAACTATGTTTACTAATCTTAAAAATATGTAGTTATAATAATATAAGGGATAATTGAATTCACGAGTTAGTAAGTTCAAGATTAGTTAAAGAGCTCCAAGAGTCATCAAACATCCCCTAAAAATCGTCCTAAAGTGCACCTGGATTTCTAAAGCTTTCGTTAAAGCTATTCTTACTTCATGAGATTTGTAAAGTCATATAATGTTTGGAGAAAATATAGTTAATGAACAAATAGAAATAAAAATGAAAGATAAAATATGAAATTCACATTTCAAACTTAATTTTTTTTATCTAATCTCTTCAAAATTTGAAGTTATCCACCATGAAGCTTATGTATCAAAACTTAAAACTCTTTGCAAATTACAAAGCTATAAAATTTTATATAAAAATAAAATTTGACCTCACATATCTCGTAATAATTTTACATGGAAGAATATATCCAATATTTTTTTTATTAAAAAAAATGATAAAAATTCTAACTTGAATGAAAATAATACTCATATTGTAATACATGTTAAAATGGCTCACTATCTCAGGAGAGCATTTGAATAATAAGTTACTATTACTTCATTCATACATCTTCTTCATATTTTTTATTGAACTAAGTGCTCGAGTGATCAGCTCATGTCAAAGCTTAACTAGGATGCATTCCGACGCCCCTTCATAATAATCTCTTTGCTTGTCTTGTTTATCAGCATTAGTGTAAATACTCAATTTATTATTTAGAAAACAATACATTCATTGTGCCATCCACTCCTGAATCAAGTCATAATACAAAGTATATTGGAGGAGAGCTTTAGGGTTTAAAATTAATAATATTTGAAAACCATTCTTAACATTATAATATAGTCCAAATTAAATCAAATATATTTTTCGAACTTAACCTTTGGATGTGAAAATAGGTTTGTAGCTCAAAATCATATAAAAATAAACGTTCTAACTTTGCTCGGGCCCAATTAAAATCTTCTCTGAACTATCACGGCTCTTGGCAAACCTTTTGTAGATTGGTTTCATACTTAACATTGAATTATTAGTCTCAAACATAGATCGAACATAGTTTGAACAATATTGAAACTTTCAATTGGTTTCAAAATAATGGGTTGGAAAAGGTTTGAACATAGATTAATAGTACAAATCCAATCATTATTCGAAGTGTACTCAACATTATACAAATTTTACCTGAATGCTATTTGAACTTGTTCAAAGTAAGTTGTCACTAGTATTTATTTATTTGATTTAAAAATAAAGGCTTAAAATTGAGTTCAAACAAGATACTAATATTATTTTTTTAGTCTCTTAAGTAGTTATCATGAGCCAAATTCATCAGAGAGGCACTATAAATAAAATTCGGTAGTGTTATACGATACTTTGAAAATACTGTCTCTATATTTAAACATGTAATTATAATTTATATCAATTATATTTTAGCACTAATTTTTAAATATACATCATTAATCTTAATGTAACTATCGTGTAAGAATATTCTATGTTAATTAATTAATATATAGAATTTACGTGTCTAATGTAATGAGAGGTTATTGCCTTGATACTAGATCGTGTTGTTTAGGATTCTGTGTTGTGAATCTTCTGATGTTCATTATTTTGTAGAGGCATTTAATGATAATTGCTAAATATTTCTCATAATATGTGTCAAGCTTGATGTAGATTTTGTAGATTTGAGGTATTGGGAGCTTGTAGGTTTTGGCAAATTTTATTTTGAAATTATTTGTAGGTTTGGCTACATCGGATGTTTGGAAATCAGTTGGTATGATTTAGTAAATTCTATAAATTCGATAGTAAACTCTAAGAGAGTTCAATCCAAAAATCTATTTATCAATGTATTTAATATATTTAATTAAATTATGTGAAACTTTTTTATAATTTTTTCTATAAATTAAAAGGCTTTTATGTTTGTTAGAATAAGAATTTGTAATAAAGCTTTACTATGATAAAAATTAATAATTAAATCAAATTTAATTCAATTTAAATATAGTTTCTAATAATGCGAACTAATAACTAATCATTTACTAAATTAATTAATCATTGATAAATATTAAAGTAATTATTTATTAAATGATAATTTAACATTCATATATCAATATTTATGTAGTAATTAATTATTAATTAGTTATATTTCAAGCAAATAAATGAAAATTTAATATATATATATATATATATATATATATATATATACCCGCGCACAAACTAAGTAATAATTATTAATTATTTTGTTAAATAAGTGAATATTTAATATGTTTTTTTTTATTAATTAACTATCAAATAATTAAATAAATATGCAACTAATTACAGTTAATATAATAATATATTAATTATTAATCAATTAATTCCACAAAAACATCGGCTCCTACCCTTTTCCTTGCCGGCCGAAACCCTCTCTCCCCCATTTACAGGTTTCGCCCAAAAAAATCGCCGTCGTGACCTCCGAAACTCCCATCTTTCTCCTTTTGCTCCGCTCCGCTCCTAACCCGAAACCTTTGAGGAAGGTGAGCTTATTAGAGCCATTATTTCTCTTTGCTCTTCCGGGTTTCTCAAGGATTCAGTAAATCCGGGATTTACGGTTGAAATCCGTGAAGTCCGGATTTGTCAAATCTGCGGCCTTTTTTTGTCCAAACTGACCGTCTGGCAAGATTTACGCCCAAAGCCAGGTTAAATTCTGGCTAAATCCTTTGCCAGACAGCCCCTAAAAGCCGGAGCAAGTTGGGTGGGTTCAGGAGATTTATCAGAAAGAATCGCGGGAAGGAGAAGATAGGGGAAAGAATACCATGGATTTGGTTTTTTGGGGGGAATAATTTCTACATACACGATTTAGTTATTTGATTGTTTGGCTATAGAAGTCTCTTTCAAGTTGTAAATAAAACTTTGATGNATAAAGGTTCTAACTTTGCTCGGGTCCAATTAAAATCTTCTCTGAACTATCATGGCTCTTTGCAAACCTTCTGTAGATTGGTTTCAGACTTAACATTGAATTATTAGTCTCAAACATAGATCAAACATAGTCTGAACAATATTGAAACTTTCAATTGGTTTCAAAATAATGGGTTGGAAAAGGTTTGAACATAGATTAATAGTACAAATCCAATCATTATTCAAAGTGTACTTAATGTTATACGTATTTTACCTGAATTCTATTTGAACTTGTTCAAAGTAAGTTGTCACTAGTATTTATTTATTTGATTTACAAATAGAGGCTTAAAATTGAGTTCAAACAAGATACTAATATTATTTTTTCAGTCTCTTAAGTAATTATCATGAGCCAAATTCATCAGAGAGGCACTATAAATAAAATTCGGTAGTGCTATACGGTACTTTGAAAATACTGTCTCTATATTTAAACATGTAATTATAATTTATATCAATTATATTTTAGCACTAATTNTTAATACGTTTTTTTATTATTTAACTATCAAATAATTAAATAAATATGCAACTAATTACAATTAATATAATAATATTAATTATTAATCAATTAATTCCACAAAAACATCGGCTCCTTCCCCTTCCCCTGCCGGCCGAAACCCTCTCTCCCCTGTTTACAGGTTTCGCCCAAAACCATCGCCGTCGTGACCTCCGAAACTCCCATCTTTCTCCTTTCGCTCCGCTCCGCTCCTAACCCGAAACCTTTGAGGAGGTGAGCTTATTAGAGCCATTATTTGGTCTTCCCCGATTCACAAGGATTCAGTAAATCCTGGATTTACGGCTAAAATCCGTGAAGTCCGGATTTGTCAAATCTGCGGCTTTATTTGTCCAAACTGACCGTCTGGCAAGATTTACGCCCAAAGCCAGGTTAAATTCTGGCTAAATCCTTTGCCAGACAGCCCCTAAATCCCGGAGCAAGTTGGGTGGATTCAGGAGATTTAGCAGAAAGAATCGCGGGAAGGAGAAGATAGGGGAAATAATACCATGGATTTGGTTTTTTGGGGGGAATAATTTGTACATACACGATTTAGTTATTTGATTGTTTGGCTATAGAAGTCTCTTTCAAGTTGTAAATAAAACTTTGATGGAAGTTGCTCTCCAATTATTTTAATTACTGTATTGTACTCATGATTCTGTGTATTTGTTTCCATATAGGTTGCCATTGTAGTTTTGTCCTCGTTGAAAATCTGAACAAGCAAAAGGAAGCGAAGTTAGCGGACATGGCTGAAGTAGTAAAATCTGACATCTGGGACCAAATTGAGCTCTCGGAAAGGTATAATTGCACCATCTTCTTGATTTTGTTTCATCTACGCCTTCAGTTTATTCATACTTTATTTATGTTGGAAAAGCTGTTATTTTGGTAGATTGTCCAGTTTTTTTGCATACAAACACATTAAGTATTATTTGAAAATAGGTATATGGTCTGTGGCCTTTTTACTGAAGCTTGCTCCCTCGCTTCTTCTCAAATTCAAAATTTAAGGACCTGTTCCTTGGAACAAATCCCTGATATTGAATTGTCTGGAATGATTGAGTCAGCTGGAATGGTGTTTGTTCAGTCATTGAGAGAATTGGGAAGGACAGCTGAATTGTTTGCTGAGCTTAAAATACTTTTTGGTTCAGTGGAAGCAATACCAATTCGTGTATTTCTAACGGGGACCTGCTTGCAAATATCTGAAGGAATAACTTCAAATCTTAGAACAATCTTTGAAGATTTTCTTAAGAAATGGAGATATGTGGATAACGATCATTATGTATTTCTTGAAGAAGACAATAATTTTTCAAAATGCCCATGGCAATCAGTTATGGATTCAGAAAAATATTTAGAAGTTGCAGAAGTTTTTGCTATGGTTCTCCTTGGGAAGGTTCTACATGAGCCTGAACTTGCCATTTCTTGGACAGAGAAATTAGATATGCCTGAAGATAAACGTCAGGTATGGTGTTTGATTTTTCCTCTTGAAATATAAGATATTTCATTAAAAGTTCTGCTAAATTCAATAAATTTGGTAGTAAAGAAACTATGGTAAATTACGTTTGATTTTTTGTGGTTAAGTGCCTACTTGGGGTAGCTGTAAGTTATTAAAAAAACTGCGCAAAAGCTGTTTCTATATAAATGATATTTGTGCTCATGTGGTATAGTTCTGTTTATAACAAAATCAATTCTGCCAGCATATTTTATATTTGAAAATAAATATCCAGTTTAAATGTTATAAAATAAAAACTAGCACCGCACAAAACAACAACACAATAATCAAAATTAAAAATATGACTATTAAAATAACAATTCATAATATCATGATATTGTTTTTAAAGTGCAGTTAATTAATGTCATCAGATAATTCTTCATCCAATGAAACTCTTTACGTCTGTTCACTATCGGTGGTGGAATCCTCGAACTGATCCGCCCACCTAAAAAAGTTGCAGTTCATTGTTCTATTCTTTGGACATCTGTAAAATTGTCCCTCTTAGTTGTGTGGTTGTCGGCAAATAAATATGAAACATTGTCACAATAGCAATATAATGTTTTGGAGGTATCATAAGTCTTCGAGCTCATCTTTTCTTAAGGTTTAAAACCACAAAATACAAACCCATAAATGCAACATCAGTAATACTCTATTCTCTAAGACATCAAAGTTTCATAAAACTTGAATTGAGTATTTCTGAGTTCTTGTGGAAATTTTGAATAGGTAACTGTCGTGTGCACTATTTTCCTAACCAACCTAATAAAAGTGAAGCACCTGTCAAAAACAACCATGATATTTTGTTTTGGTGATCTGTGTCGCCCGATGGATATGATTTTTTCATTATTCGACACACATGCATCCACGTGTGTTCCATCGATTGCTCTAATATAATCTTAAAGCATTTAAAAAATGTATCCAAATTATTGTGTTTTTTTGAATTCAGGAAAATATGAATGAATAGAACTCTTAAAATATGACAGATACCACGGGTTTATGAAATCTTTATGGGGGTCTTGGAAGGTTGGGTCATTGGGTTTGATAATTTCTGATAAGAAACTCACTAAAACATTCAACCCAATTGAAAAATATCTACTAATTATTTCAGATGAGTGTTGGAATCGTTCTATGATTCCTCTTATAGATTCATTATGTGATAAAATGTGGTTATTGCTAACGTCTCTTTGGAAGTTATCGTGGAAGAGCTATGAAGTCCATGGTTCTTCTGCAGTTCTTCCAAAAGATCAGTGAATACAGGTTGTGTCGTAAGAAACATATTGCTAGATTTTGTTAGATGCCCTTCAAATAAATTCTCAATCCACTTATGGCCAATGTATGAAAATTTCATGTAAGGAGAGCGAACAATATATGAGTTATAGTACTCATACATCAAACATAAGACAGCTACAATTATTCTTCTGTGTCTTTCTTTGTCTATGTTATTCATTGTTTATACAGTTAACACACATAAGAATCACCGAATTAGCTATTATCAGGTCATGTTTTAAACAAACAACAATCATAAATAAACTTTGAAAGACAAATAACAAGTTACAATCCAACTTCTCTCATAAATAAATAAAAATAGTAGTGTTCAAGTTAGAAGATCAAACTATATCCAAAGTAGCATTGATAATGTCCCAATGAAATACAAATATGAAATGTCCAACTGAAAAAAAAAATGGAATTCAAGTATTCTTATTGTCATGAAAATAACGTAAATAATTGACCATACAATCAGGGGTAATCCTCATAAAGAACTATGTCTGGTTCGAGTCATCAAACAACTTCATAAAAAACAAGTATAACCATATGTCATTGTAAATTTCTGGAGTTTCTTCGAGAATTCATATTACTTGTTGAATAGAAGTTGCTTATGAAATGTCAAGATCATTAGCGATAAAACAATTAAGTGTGAAATTTGGTTTCTAATAAAAACAATACCTAATTCTTTTTCTCAACCCTAAGACGTTTAGATCGACTAGTAGATTCAACTTCATTGAGGTTAGGGTTGTGGCATTCATTGGAACTAGCAATTATTTTGACATACACGTGCTCAACTATGCCAGCAAGCCTTGTCTCGTTAGAGGTTCATGCATGATCACCCAGACAATGACTTTACCAAACATACGATCCAACTTTTTGTTAAGGTCAGGGTCAATACCACTGAACTTAAGTTTTTTACATTTGAAACAACCAACAAATCAATGAATTATTCATATGCTGATGTAATTGAAGAAATAAATAATTGGCAAGGGACTGCACGTTTAATAAATTCTCAACACAAATCTCTCAGCTTGTCATTCTTCTGAAGCATTGATGGTTCGCTTTATCGGGTCCCAAGCTTGTGGATCCACGTTTTAACTCATTCCATGTTTTTCAATCATTTTTAACTGTTCCCACTTGTTTTTCAATTGCATCCTATCATGTTTTCTTCCTTTGCGCTCTCTGAACTTCTTTATTATATTTGACAACCCTCGTTAAAATAAGTGGTTGGCCTATTTTCTAATTCCACCTCTTTAAGATAGGTCACAAAACATTATTTTGATATCCTTATTCCACATGAGATATGAGCCAATTTCTTGTCTTTACTATGTTGATACTAGCTTGAAAAAGAATCAAACAATATAAATGTACAGCGAAGGAAAAACAAAGTGTCATTTAAAATGCCATAACTAAAAAATGGAACTGAAAGGAAACATCACAATAAACCACGGGCACCAACATCATCACTAATGGCACCACATACATCACCACTATAAACAACCAAACACACCACTAACATCACCGCCAACATCTCCACCACCCTAACACCAAAAAACTTCCATCAACATCCACACAAATCACGAACACCACCACCGACAATACGACTAACATGGCATTGCCATCACCAACAACACAACTACAAACATCACGAAGACCACCACCATAATCACCAAAAAAAACTACCACCAGCATCGACACTCTTCACCAATATCACCACCATCCCAACACCAAAAAACAACCACCAACATCCACACACACCACCAACATCCACACACACCACCAACAACACCATAAACAACACGACCAACATGACACAGGTAAACCATCACCAACAACACCACCAACATGACACAACATCACCACCAATAGCACCGCCGCCATGACACTGAAGAGCCACCCCCAACATCTATACACACTACCAACAACACCACCACCAACACTGCCACCATGTAACCAAAACCCCATGACACAAAACAACCTCACCCAACATACACACACACTACCATGGAACAATATCACTACCAACATCACATACCATTGTGACAAAAAAAAAAAAAAAAAAAAAAAAAAAAAAAAAAAAAAAAAAAAAAAAAAAAAAAAAAAAAAAAAAAAAAAAAAAAAAAAAA
>JXCR01146252.1:42639-55803 GCA_002079205.1 Phalaenopsis hybrid cultivar
CAAGACCATGAACCAATATGATCATGAATGACTCAAATTATATTCACATGCAATCACACAAATAACATATGAATTAAACTCGTCCGATGGCTCTCAAGGCCAACAATAATTTATCCTGTCAGNAGGAAAATATTTGTTGCTAAATTTACTTGCTTGAATGGTCTTTCGTGGAGCCTCAGATTTGTTGAGACTCCAAATTCATTAGCTGCTTCTGGATAGAATTATGGAAGGGGTTACAAACATATATGCGACTTAGCTCAGCTTATCATTTTTAATCAGATGGCCAACCTGAAGTTGTTAACAGCACTCACAGGAATATGTTGCAGTGTAGAGCATCCTAAACGTTGGGATGAAGTGTTGGGGCAAGCTAAATTCGATGACAACTCCATGCCCAATTGATCTTCTGGGAGGCCTACTTTTAGTATCGTTTATATTAAAATGCTGAATCATACAATAGATATCGTAGTGCTTCCAAAATGTAATAACAAAACTGTCGAAAACATGATAAGTGACTTCTCTGAACTGAAGAAGTCTAATCACAATTACTTAATTTGAACTCAATATAAACAAGCTGCGGATCTTCTTCGGCCATGCACAGTATTTGATCTGGGCGACCTTGTCATGGATCGTCTTTGATAAGGACAATTTTGAGCTGGAACTTGCTCCAAGCTCAGCCCACGAAAACTTGGACATTTTTAAATAATTAAAAGAATTAGTGCAATGCCTACATTGTAGATCTTCCACTCAACATTCACACTTCTTCAACTTACAGTATCTGTGGCACATATGCACAAATACTCAACTCGAGATGAGTTCTTTTGAATCGAGGGAGNAGGGTAATGTTGTAATGACGTATTGTGCATAGGTTACCTCCTGGGGTTATAAATAGACATGTTAGTAACCCCAGGAGGTCTCTCTGATTCTGTAAACCTTTTTCTGAATATTGAAAGGAACTCGTCGCTCTGCTCCCGAGAACGTAGGCATCTTTGCCGAACCTCGTTAAATCTCTGTGTTCTTTTGGATTTGCGTCGTTACTGTTTTTCTTCGCCCTAATTTTCTCAACACTATGAAAACTTGGACATTTTTAAATAATTAAAAGAATTAGTGCAATGCCTACATTGTAGATCTTCCACTCAACATTCACACTTCTTCAACTTACAGTATCTGTGGCACATATGCACAAATACTCAACTCGAGATGAGTTCTTTTGAATCGAGGGAGATCTAAAGCTGAGCATTATAACCTGAGGAGCATCATAACACAAGGATTTGAACGAATCAATTTCTCATTTTGTTTTGCTGCAGTTTACTATCTTAACTTACAAGGAATGCTTTTCCATTCTGGTTTGTTCTGACTATTTTTAATACCATGTTAGTCGAATATGCATGTTTTTCCTCTTGTTAAAGCAGGGGATACAGTCATTCTAGCGAATTATGAACAAAATCTAGCTCCAGTTTTTGTCCTTTTTCCTAGCTTGCTTTGTTTTTTGTCATGCTCCTTCGGCAGTATACAATTCGATTAAGCAGAAATTAATATACAGCATACCTTGTGCCGCTCAAAACCAAGGAGGCCTTGTATAAATTGTTTATTTGTTCAAAGAATAGTTCATAAAATTTATGTTTTTGTTGCTTTTAGATTAAACAACTTATAACCGCATTACAGGCTTAAAATAAAATTGAAATGCGGATTGAACAAAAAGAGGTACTGAGAAAGTCACAATTCTTGTGAAGCATGTGTTATGTGCAATCATAAATGCTTTTTCCTCACAATCACCAAGTTTTTTATTTATTTATTTATTTATTGTTAATATTTTGTTCTATCTTGATATAGGACATGCTGAGGAAACTGCATTCATTATATGTTGCTGCAAACTCTAGTTCTTCTCTCAGTCCAGAAGCTTTACAAACCAAAGAGAAGGGTGGTGAAACTCTCTCCCCAACTGAAGTTCTTGAGAAATCCACAAACTCAAGTAACCATATGAATGAATGTGGATCAAAATTAGCTTCTACGAAAGTTATGAATCCATCAATTAAGAATTTAACACATCGAAGCAGTCCATTTTGGTGGTTTTCTACTGTTCACTTGAAGTTGGGCGGCATTCATCTGGTTCTACCTCGAGGAAGAATTATATTAGTTGGACTCATAATGGCGTTTGCTTCTTATTTCTTTCAGAGGAAAGCTTCAGAACTCAGGAAGTAAGTTNCCCATTTTGGTGGTTTTCTACTGTTCACTTGAAGTTGGGCGGCATTCATCTGGCTCTACCTCGGGGAAGAATTATATTAGTTGGACTCATTATGGCGTTTGCTTCTTATTTCTTTCAGAGGAAAGCTTCAGAACTCAGGAAGTAAGTTGCTTCATTTCTTTTCGGGGCATTTACATACATACAACACAAATCTTTTACATTTACATACCTAACACCTAAACTTTAATATTTACAAATATACCACTTGTTGAATTTCTTCTCCAATTATGGCAATGAACTCAAGACACACTGATCAAGGCTTTATACTATTAGTTTTGTTTACTTATGACCTTCGGATAACAATAAATTCAAGATACATAAATTGAGGATCTATTCCGTTAGATTTATCTCTATGATTCTCATATTGTAATCTACATGCTTTTTTAAAAGATTGCCGACCCCTATTAATTTTTCCCTCATTGTTTTGTTTTATTTCTATTTTGTAATGCCTATGGGAGATGTATATATATCTCCCCTTTTGTGCAAAGAAAAGTGAAGTCCCATGAGAGTTTCTTCAATTGTTTTATTTTCTGTATGATATCTGAGCAAGGTTAGGGTGTTTCTTCCAACATTTGTTCTTATTCTCTAAGTAGAGATTCCCCTTTCAACCTTAGTTCATGTTATCTAAGATTAGTGTTTTCATTTCCAACCAATGTTCTTATTCTCTAAGGTTAGGATTTTCACTTTCAACCTTTATTTTTATTCTATAAGGTTAGAGTTTTCACTTCCAGTTTTTNACTCCAATTATGGCAATGAACTTAAGACACACTGATCAAGGCTTTGTACTATTAGTTTTGTTTACTTATGACCTTCAAATAACAATAAATTTAAGGCACATAAATTGAGGCTCTATACCGTTAGATTTATCTCTATGATTCTCATTTTGTTATCTATATGTTTTTTTAAAAGATCGCCGACACCTATTAATTTTTCCCTCATTGTTTTGTTTTATTTCTATTTTGTAATGCCTATGGGAGATGTATATATATCTCCCCTTTTGTGCAAAGAAAATTGAAGTCCCTTGAGAGTTTCTTCAATTGTTTTATTTTTTGTATGATATCTGAGCAAGGTTATGGTGTTTCTTCCAACATTTGTTTCTTCCCCTTTCAACCTTAGTTCATGTTATCTAACATAAGTGTTTTCATTTCCAACCGTTGTTCTTATTTTCTAAGGTTAGGATTTTCACTTTCAACCTTTATTTTTATTCTATAAGGTTAGAGTTTTCACTTCCAGTTTTTATTTTTATTCTCTAAGGTTAGGGTTTCCACTCTCAGCCTTATCCCTCTTGCCAAGTTCTCATTTTGTTCACTATGTCGAGGTTCTTTGACTTCCCTTCAAAAGAATCAATCATGATTAATGGTGAAATTTAGACCAAGGAGAACTACAAGTATTTCAAACATCTTTTCTCTTGAGCAGGGGAACTTGTATTTAAATGATTCCAAATCGTGAAGACCTTTCTAAAGGGAAAAGGAAAGATCTAGCACCTTGTAGATCCAACTTCAGAGCCTAAAGACCCAAAGTTATTTTTTTAGAAGAAATTGATTCCATGATCATGAGATGGTTGTGGAGCACAATGCTCCCAGAAATCAATGTGGTTTTTTATGTCTCTCACAACATAAATATGTTTCAGACATTGAAAAAAATCAAGATGACAAATTGCATGTCGTGTGAAGCTCCAACTGAACTATAATAAAAATTAAACTTTGATGAAAAAACTAATGTAAATACAAGACAATATTCCCAAGAAAATCATCGGGTCAGTATATTCACAAAAAGGATTTTCCAGCCTAAAATTTAAAAATATCGTAAGAAAAGTTGGAATTGTAGTTCTCTACCATCCAGTTTGAGGGAGAATGTTCAATTTTGTTCAAAATCATAACAAAGAATTTAAGACACATGGATCAAAACTTTGTACTATTGGATATGTTTACTTACAACCTTTGAATAAAAAAGAACTTAAGGCACAAAGACCGAGGCTCGATACCGTTAGATCTGTCTTTCTATGACCCTAATGTTGTAATCCATCTGCTTTCCTATAGGATCGCTGATCCCTATTATTTTTCTCTTATTTTTTGGTTTTATTCCAATTTTGTATGCCTATGAGAGATGTATATATGTCTCTCCGCTTGTGCAAAGAAAAGTTAAGACTTATGGTCTATTTGGGGCAGTTGCAACTTATCCAGATAAGCAACTGATCCAGATAACTGCTGATCAGCAGCTGATCCGGATGAGCTTGCTGAATGTTTGATTTGTATGTTTCGAAAACAATTGATTTGCAGTTGTTTCTAGATAAATGACTATTCTGACCTAGTGCAGTAGTGTTATTTGCAACAAAACTATCATAATTATATATTTGATATTTTATAATAAAAAACTCACTTTATAGTTGTACAAAAAAAAAACAAATATACACCGCACTTAAGAGTGAACATCTATAATCTATGTTGTACAAGCTAAAATCAAGGATGATCTTATAAGACTCCAACAAAAAAATTAGCTCTATGGTTTTTATTGTATTTCAACACCGTCTCTGATAACAATTCTTTGATTTCTTAATTCATTCTTCTTAAAAAAATTTCAATCAGGTGCCTGGTAGAACTACCCCAAAATGTGAAGAAGCATAAAGGTGTGAAGCACCTTAAAGAATAGGCAATTTTTGAGATTCCATCAGTTGGCTTGGATGCAATTAGAAATCAAATTGATTTTGAATATTGCATACATAATGAACTCTCTTCAACGAGGACGCGAGAGAGATGGGGGCACCAGGGTAAAAGTTACAGAATGAATGCGGGCCGCGGGGTCGATCTTGCGGCCGCGTTAACTATATAAATCCATACGTTGTTTCCGATTAATCTCTCCGAACACACGAAATAAACGGGCGGACGGCGTTTTTAAAATACTATCAGCAGTTATAAACTTCCCCAAACAGGGCTTTAGTTTCTTCATTGTGTATTTTGTCCACTCAAGAGGTTTTATGCCAAGTAGAAATTTCACTATTTCCAACTTTTTAAAAGTGAAATACACCTTTTCATTCATAGATTTATACGACCAAACTTTTACAAATGTAAATAAAAAACTTTAGGTTTTACGTGCTTGATATGTAAATGCATAAAAATTGTGTGGTATTTATCTNTAGGAGATAAATAATAATAAATCACTTGGATTTAAATTATAGACTATTATTTTTTAAGCATTTTTCATAATTTAAAAATAAATTTTTGTATTTTAATATATATGTGAGTATGTTTTATATTAAATTATTTTAGATGAGCCAGCCACAAGCTAACTAGTCGAGTCGGCTGGCTTGAGCTTTTGGTTTGTTGGCTCATTGAGCTCGGCTTACAAGCCACTTATTGAGCTGAACCNGATAAAGTTTTGTATTTTAATATATATGTGAGTATATTTTATATTAAAATTATTTTAGAAGAGCCGGCCACAAGCTAACAAGTCGAGTCGGCTGGCTTGAGCTTTTGGTTTGTTGGCTCATTGAGCTCGGCTTACAAGCTACTTATTGAGCTGAACCCTAGCCAGCTTACGATTCGACTTGGCTCAGTTACGCCCCAAATTGATATTGATCATGGTTTCTCAAAACTGCCCACAATTGAAGGAAATTAGGGCTGTTGGCTCACTCATTATAAAAAAATAATAAAATAATTAAAAAAAAACTTTCTTATTCTTCTGCAAATACTATGCTCCTGTGGAAGTTTTGGGGAAGCTTCTTTTTATTTTTTTTGTGCTCTCTCAATCCTTTGAACTCTCTTTTACCCATGTAAATCCACAGGTTTGCTTGGAGACAAGNACTTGATATTGATCCAGGTTTCTCAAGACTGCCAACAATTGAAGGAAATTAGGGCTGTTGGCTCACTCATTATAAAATAATAAAATAATAATAAAATAATAAAAAAAAACTTTCTTATTCTTCTTCAAATCCTATGCTCCTGTGGAAGTTTTGGGGAAGCTTCTTTTTATTTTTTTGTGCTCTCTCAATCCTTTGAACTCTCTTTTACCCATGTAAATCCACAGGTTTGCTTGGAGACAAGCTTTGCTCATACGGAGGGCTTTGATCGATGCTTGGCAGCTTGCATTCTCTGTTCAGGTGAATCCACTGGCTGCAGTTCAGCAGATCTCTGCTCCTAGGAGTAACAGGTGACAAGCTACAAAATGGAGCAGGGAAGAACTTCATTTAAAAATAAAGTACTTTGGAAATAATCATCAGCGATGTGAATAAATTGGTAATTCCTCCCTCTGCATAGTTATGAAAATATGAACTTTTCTGTTTATACTCAGCATAATTGCTGTTTTACAAAACTTGTAATGTCCTGAGGTTTGAGTTCATAATAATTTGAGTGGGTTTTTTGCTAAATGAGTTTCTGTTAATTCTGAAATTAACCTATTTGGAAATTTATGCCCTTTTAATTGGGTTTTACTAACAATTTCACCAAAAAGGCTTGGGCCATTCCTTGTGGAGCTTGATTAAGATGTTAGAGAGCTAAACGAAGCTGGATCAACTCAACCCATACCATGATTTAATCATATTTATCCAATTTGGTCATAACTTAGCCCCAAAAAACCACTTCTGTTCAACATGAGTCAAAACCATTCTAATGGCCAAACCAATTCAACCAACCTATCCAAATAGCTAGATCCTAAGTTAGGCCCAATAATAAGCTTGACCTATAATTCGGCCAATTAGCTATGGATTACCATGGAATGACATGGATCTAAAGTATAAATACCGGAACATGTAGCTAATGAGGGTTTTCCACTATTCAGCCTCAAAATACAGTGCTAATCACTATTTGACATCAACCTCACCTTCCACTTGGCTTCCATGGTAATTGTCAACCCATAAAATTGGTGTAAATCATGATTAAAAGCTCATTTTTGGGTGATTAAGAAAACCAATCCCTGCCCACTCCATACCTTCTCTGAGCTCCAAGTGTGGGCTCCGAAAATTTGTCGCCTTTGACTCTGATTGTTGTTGAGAGCTTTGTGTTTAATATCCAGATCAAAATTTCAAATGACATTGGATTGTAGATAAGATACTAATTATATATTTTGCCTTTATTTTGTGAGTACTTTTTAATCTGAGATTCGTGGTTTTTCATAGACGCAAGCCGCTATAGTTAATTACTTCTCTCAATGATGGAAGAATACTTTCGATTAAGACTAGTAATTAAACACTAAATATTCAACATATAGTTGTAGCAAACTTTGGGTTTATAAAACTTATCAGCTTGAGGTTAAAACGGATGGTGGGGGTAATGATGAATAACCTGTTCAAGATCTCATGGTTTCGCTGATTTGATTGAAGAATCCTTATCAACAATTATGGTTTGTGTTGTCCAAGAGACCTTTGTAAATCTGGTATGGATGTTTGTCTAAGGGGACAAATTTAAGCCAACATTAATTAATTAATAAAAGATTTTATGTCTATCAATTGTACATTTATGGCTCACAACTCAAATGATAAAAAATTATTGGTAGCATACGGGCTGTGGCCGTGACCTTAATACAATTGTCATTTGGCATCAACCATCCAGTCAGAAGGCTTTGGTTATAGCCATTACGTTTTGTGGAGCCTTTGAGCCAAATCACAGTGCAGAGAACTCGGGTTATGTCCTTACTCACACAAGATTGCTTTAAGTGTGAATATAGTGATGCACTCAATGTGATATTTGCTCTTTGTGATTTAAAATCAATCAAAAAGTTTGTTTTCCTGGACAAATTGTTACGGAGGGTGGACAAAATTTACTTTGAGCCTTAGGTGATTGATTTTTAATCGAGTGTATTGATTTACTTGCTTTAAGCCTTTAAGTGATTGATTTTTAATTGAATATTTTTTATTATTTGTTTTTAGCTTTTAGGTAATTGATTTTAAATTGGATGTTTTGATTTATTATTTTAATAATTTGATTCGCAACTTGATTTATAGTTGACCCATTTGATTGAGCTTTTCAGTCAACACGATCATCATCGAGGACTTAATTATTAGATTTGAACATTGACGACTTTTCAACTTACTTGCTTGTATAGCACTGTGTATAATTGATTTTGAACATTTTCAACTTTGTCTTACTTGCGTAGCATCAAATATATATATATAAACTTATTCAAATAAATTTTGAAACTTAATTTTGAAAATATACCCTTCCGGTTGAAATCTTCTATCAACTTCATCATCATTGGAGATTTGAAACCTTGATTTGAACTTTGTTGACTTTATTTCTTTCTAATATAAACGTATATTTGTATATAAATATTGACAACTCTATCTTGCTTACAGATAATCGAGTTTATATATATTATTTGACTTTATTCAAATATACTTTAAAATTTAATTTTAAAAATAGACCATTTCGGNTCCGATTGAAATCTTCTATCAACTTTATCATCATTGGAGATTTGAAACCTTGATTTGAACTTTGTTGACTTTGTTTCTTTCTAATATAAACGTATATTTGTATATAAATATTGGCAACTCTATCTTGCTTACAGGGACCGAGTTTATATATATTATTTGACTTTATTCAAATATACTTTAAAATTTAATTTTAAAAATAGACCATTTCGGTTGAAATATTGTATCAACTCGATTATCATTTGGGATTTAAATAATTTTGAATCTTATCTACTGTCCTTATATATATATATATATATACATACACATGCGCGCACTGTGGTCTGTTGGTAGAGCAGCCTCCCTGAAGGTCCTAAGTCCCCTCAGGTCACGGGTTCAAATCCTCCCGTGTGTAGGGTGTGGTACTCAACTATTTAGCCAATCTAGGGATGGTCGGGGCTCGTCTTAATAGCTTCCTACCATTCCTTTAATATATATATATATATATATATATATATATATATATANACCCTAGCCAGCTCACTATTCGGCTTGGCTCAGTTACACCCCAACTTGATATTGATCCAGGTTTCTCAAGACTGCCCACAATTGAAGGAAATTAGGACTGTTGTCTCACTCATCATAAAAAATAATAAAATAATAAAAAAAAACTTTCTTATTCTTCTGCAAATCCCATGCTCCTGTGGAAGTTTTGGGGAAGCTTCTTTTTATTTTTTGTGCTCTCTCAATCCTTTGAACTCTCTTTTACCCATGTAAATCCACAGGTTTGCTTGGAGACAAGCTTTACTCATACGGAGGGCTTTGATCGATGCTTGGCAGCTTGCCTTCTCTGTTCAGGTGAATCCACTGGCTGCAGTTCAGCAGATCTCTGCTCCTAGGAGTAACAGGTGACAAGCTACAAAATGGAGCAGAGAAGAACTTCATTTAAAAATAAAGTACTTTGGGAATAATCATCAGCAATGTGAATAAATTGGTAATTCCTCCCTCTGCATAGTTTTGAAAATATGAACTTTTCTGTTTATACTCAGCATAATTGCTGTTTTACAAAACTTGTAATGTCCTGAGGTTTGAGTTCATAATAATTTGAGTGGGTTTTTTGCTAAATGAGTTTCTGTTAATTCTGAAATTAACCTATTTGGAAATTTATGCCCTTTGAATTGGGTTTTACTAACAATTTCACCAAAAAGGCTTGGGCCATTCCTTGTGGAGCTTGATAAAGATGTTAGAGAGCTAAACGAAGCTGGATCAACTCAACCCATACCATGATTTAATCATATTTATCCAATTTNGGTTAGAGAACTAAACGAAGCTGGATCAACTCAACCCATACCATTATTTGATCATTTTTATCCAATTTGGTCATAACTTGCTCCAAAAGACCACTTTTGTTCAACATGAGTCAAAACCATTCTAATGGCCAAACCAATTCAACCAACCTATCCAAATAGCTAGATCCTAAGTTAGGCCCAATAATAAGCTTGACCTATAATTGGGCCAATTAGCTATGGATTACCATGGAATGACATGGATCTAAAGTATAAATACCGGAACATGTAGCTAATGAGGGTTTTCCACTATTCAGCCTCAAAATACAGTGCTAATCACTATTTGACATCAACCTCACCTTCCACTTGGCTTCCGTGGTAATTGTCAACCCATAACATTGGTATAAATCATGATTAAAAGCTCATTTTTCGGTGATTAAGAAAACAATCACTGCCCACTCCATACCTTCTTTGAGCTCCAAGTGTGGGCTCCGAAAATTTGACGCCTTTGACTCTCATTGTTGTTGAGAGCTTTGTGTTTAATATCCAGATCAAAATTTCAAATGACATTGGATTGTAGATAAGATACTAATTAGATATTTTGCCTTTATTTTGTGAGTACTTTTTAATCTGAGATTCGTGGTTTCTCATACACGCAAGCCGCTATAGTTAATTACTTCTCTCAATGATGGAAGAATACTTTCGATTAAGACTAGTAATTAAACACTAAATATTCAACATATTGTTGTAGCAGACTTTGGGTTTATAAAACTTATCAGCTTGAGGTTAAAACAGATGGTGGGGGTAATGATGAATAACCCGTTCACGATCTCATGGTTTTGCTGATTTGATTGAAGAATCATTGTCAGCAACTATGGTTTGTGTTTTCCAAGAGACCTTTGTAAATCTGGTGTGGATGTTTGTCTAAAGGGACAAATTTAAGCCAACATTAATTACCTAATAAAAAACTTTATGTCTATCAATTGTACATTTATAACTCACAACTCAAATGATAGAAAATTATTGGGAGCATACAGGCTGTGACCGTGACCTTAATACAATTGTCATTTGGCATCAACCATCCAGTCAAAAGGCTTTGGTTATAGCCACTACGTTTTGTGGAGCCTTTGAGCCAAATCACGGTGCAGAGAACTCAGGTTATGTCCTTATTGACACAATATTGCTTTAAGTGTGAATATAGTGATGCACTCGATGTGCTAGTTGCTCTATGATTTAAAATCAATCAAAGAGTTTGTTTTCCTGGACAAATTGTTACGGAGGGTGGACAAAATTTACTTTGAGCCTTTAGGTGATTGATTTTTAATTGAGTGTATTGATTTACTTGCTTTAAGCCTTTAAGTGATTGATTTTTTACTGAATGTTTTTTATTATTTGTTTTTAGCTTTTAGGCAATTGATTTTAAATTGGATGCCTTGATTTATTATTTTAATAATTTGATTCGCAACTTGATTTATAGTTGACCCATTTGATTGAGCTTTTCAGTCAACACGATCATCATCGAAAACTTAATTATTAGATTTGAACATTGACGACTTTACAACTTACTTAATTGTATAGCACTGTGTATAATTGATTTTGAACATTTTTCAACTTTGTCTTACTTGTGTAGCATCATATATATATATATATATATANACTTTGGAAATAAACATATCCTATTGAAATCTTATATCACCTCAGTCATTGGAGATTTGATTCTTTGATTTAAACCATATCAATTTTACATCTTTTTTTTCTAAAGGATCTCATTTAATATGAACATATACATGAATATTGTCAACTATGTCCTGATTAGAGAAGATCGAGTATGTGCGCATGTGCGTGCCCTCATGTACGTGTGCTATTTGAGTTTATTTAAATGCATTTTAAAATTTAATTTTGAAAATAGACTCCTTAGTTTGAGATTCACAATTAACACGCCCATCATGTGGGATTTGATTGTTTGATTGAACCTTGTCCACTTTATATTTTGCTCTTAAAGGATCGAGTTTAATATGAACATATGTTTGTACATTAACTTTGTTTACTCTATCATGTTTGCAAATGATTGGATTCAAGAATTATAATATTTGGATTTATTTAGATACTTATTGAAACTTGATTTTGAAAATAGACCTTTCTGATTGAAATCTTCTATCAACTCGATCATCATTGAAGATTTGGACATTTCAAATATTTATGTTTGAAATTTATTTGAAATTTATTTGAAATTTATCAATTTTGATATCTTTAGAATACTAGTATTGTCAACTCGTCATAGTGAGGAGGATGATCAAACTTGATGATTTGGACTTATACATTTTTATATTTGTGATTTGGATTTTTATTAAAATTATTAGATTCGTTAACTCCGGTCCATAAAAGGAGGAGAATCAGACTAGTTGAGTGAAACTTACAATTCTTCCCTATAAATAAAACTACTTGATTGAGAGCTTGCATTATTTAATCACTTGAATTTGATTTCAAAATAAATTTTATAACTTTAAGGGTTCGTTTGTCTCGGTTGTTGCTTTAGAAAAGCTGGTTACAGAAGCTGCTGTTGAAAATCCCATGCTCAGAAGCTGGCGTTTCAGAAGCAGTTGATCTGTTTGGAAAACACAGTTTTGTAAACGTTGTCTGTTGACATAATGACTGTAATGCCTTCAGTATAGAAACTCGGTTTGGTTTAAACTGTTTGGAAAACACAGCTTTGAAGGTGGGGTAAATCCAATCACAACTTATGAAATTATTTTCACTCATAATAGCATAAGATAAATTGAGGTGAATATTAAACAAATCATAAGAAAACTCAAATAATATATGATATTGGTCAAATAGATAAGTTTGTGTACAAAATTAAAACCTATCAGTATATAGTTTGACCTTCCCAAATAAATTAACACATCAAAACAAATACATCGCCAGCAACAACAAAAGTAACGCTACGATAACAAAATCAAACAGAAGTAAAATTTTCACAAGAAACTTCCAACTCTTTCACATCATTTCTTGTTGTATCATCAACTACATATATTTTTTCATCAACTGGCTTCTTTATTGCCTCCCTCGTTTCATCTACCCACTGGAAGAACTTATAATGTCTATTTGTTAAAGTTTTTGGACATCTATAGAATTTTTGGCCTGCATTGTCACATCTCTGAGTAGTGTAAACAATTCACAATAGATTGTACAACAACAACAACAACAACAAAGCCTTAATCCCACTACGTGGGGTCGGCTACATGAATCATTTTTCTCCATTGCGTCCTATTTAGTGTCATATTTTCATTTAGTTC
>JXCR01146252.1:70393-83909 GCA_002079205.1 Phalaenopsis hybrid cultivar
TATATATATATATATATATATATATATATATATATATATATATATATATATATATATATATATATATATTCGAGCTTAAAATATTTGTTCGTGTTCGACTTGTTTACTTAACGGACAAACCAAACACGAGCTACTTTAATGAGTTGTTCGTGAACAATAAGCTTTTTTTGATAGTCCTAGTCACAATTGTGGCATGCAAATAGGGAACGGGGCAGGTGAGGGGAAGATGTGCGAGTGGAGGATGTGGAGTGACAAAAAATTGAAGAATAAACTTATAGAGAAGGCAAAAGCTAGAGTGATGCTAGGTCACGTGAACACGAGGAGATATAGGTTTTTCGGAGGTCTTCACATGTCTCGATCCCATTGTTGCTTTTCCCGCTATCCCTAGTTGCAAGTGTATCGGGAGTGACAACTAGGGATGTAAGTGAGTAAAGTCGACTTGTGAGCCGGCTCGAGATCGGCTCGTGAACAGAGCTCAATGAGCTAACAAATCAAGCTCAAGCTAGCCCCGACTCGACTCGTTAGCTCGTGAGCCGGTTCATTTAAAAAAATATTAAGTACACTTAAAAATATTTTAAGTATCAAGACTTTATTTTTAAGGGATTAAAAATATTAAAAAAATAATATTATATATAATATTTTAGGTGATTTCTTATTATTTATCTCGTAATTATTTATTTTTTTTGTCATCTTATTAGAAAGCCACGTTGAAATAATATCATTTTCTCTTTAATGTTAAACAAGTCGGCTGGTGAGCAGGCTTGAACTCATAAATTTTAGCTCGAGCTCAAGCTCGAACTCCATAAAATTAATCAAGTTCAAGCCAATGCCCAAGGGTGGCTCGAGCTCGGCTCGTTTGCGCCCCCTATGAGTGACACGGTCACGAAGGATGAGGGAAAAGGGAGAAGGGAAAAATGAATAGAGAGGAGATGCTACCTACATCTGAGATGCATCATATTCTAAAGAATCCTAGAAAAATACTTGCAATTTTCAGATCACTTAATTCTTTTGCATCACATAAAAAATAGTATTAACTGCCCATTTTAATGCTCAAATTCATCTTTTCATACACAGGTAATATGTCGTGCATGTAAATATGAAAATTTAGGCGAGAGCTACGTGAATCCATAAGAATTGCATGCTACGTATGTAAATTTCCCTTCTCATATTCATTTGATAGCTTGGTCTGGTCATATTAAACCTATGATAACTATTTTATGACATTGTGATAAATTAATTGAAGGTTATGAATTTTTTAATAGTTAACATTATTATCTAAAAATCATGAAAATTTTGCATCAATTTGAAAATTCTCATAAATTTTGGGAAGCTTTCTAGCATTCATTTACAATTTTCAAAATTAAAATTTATATGTTCAATAGGTCTCAAATAATAATTTTCTTTTTTTAACATTTAAATTCAATTTAATTAACTATAAACATTTTACAAATTTAAATCCAACTATTAAATTTGAAAAATTTTAAATTCTAATTTTAAAAATAGGATAATTAAAGAAAAATCAAAATTAATACATTGAGAGTATCATTAATGCATGGGTTCAAGTCTAAACATCAACTTGGGTGTGGGTGTATTTGTGTACTTTGTCAAACTATTTGTTTATTTTTTAAATATATTTGGTCTTTTTGTAATTTTTATGATTTTAATAATTATTACAAAAAATATAAAAAAAATTGAAAATATTTTGTAATATTCACTTTTTATACTCAATTGTATGAGCATTGGATATATACATCTTATTTTATAAAATTTTCATAATTATAAAGCCTTCTTTTAATAATAAAAATATAAATTTTAATAATTTTTATGAATTGAGGCTCAATTTTAGGTTTAGAAAGCCAAATATCAAACATAAACATATCTAAATATTTAAAGATTTTTCTTTTGTATTATTTTGTAGATGTTTTAGATTCGACTTGTGTTAAGAAAGACAGAGGTAGATCTGGGAAAACTTGGGCTTATTGTATTAAAAATGATCTTAATTTATCAGAACTAAATGAAAATATGACACTAAATAGGACGNCTAATTTTTATGATTTTAATAATTATTACAAAAAATATAAAAAAAATGAAAATATTTTGTAATATTCACTTCTTATACTCAATTGTATGAGCATTGGATATATACATCTTATTTTATAAAATTTTCATAATTATAAAGCCTTCTTTTAATAATAAAAATATAAATTTTAATAATTTTTATTAATTGAGGCTCAATTTTAGATTTAGAAAGCCAAATATCAAACATTAAACATATCTAAATGTTTTAAGAAATTTTTTTTTATTATTATTTGGTTTTCTATGAATTCTCTTCCCATGGGTGATGATTATAAAAAAAATTTAAATAATTTCTAAAAAAAAACAACCTTAATATTTGGGGATATATATTAGAGATATTTATAAGCTTAGTCAAACCAATTTGGAANATTTTATTAATTGAGGCTCAATTTTATATTTAGAAAGCCAAATATCAAACATTAAACATATCTAAATATTTTAAGAATTTTTTTTTTTTGTATTATTTGGTTTTCTATTAATCCTCTTCCCATGGGTGATGATTATAAAAAAAATTTAAATAATTTCTAAAAAAAAAACAACCTTAATATTTGGGGATATATATTAGAGATATTTATAAGCTTAGTCAAACCAATTTGGAACGTGTTGGTTGCTTCCTCAAGTTTTTTCTAATTCTTTTCCATTTTTCCTAATTAAGAAAAATGAGATTTGACTTTGACTTTGACTTTAATTTTGACTATTTCTAGTAAGTTTGACTTTTGAACTTATTTTTTTAATCCTTCAAATTTTCATTTTCGGATATCAATCTTAAATTCAAAATTCATCTTAATTTCAATAATCCCCAATGTCTGTATATTTTGAAAATTTCTCATAAACTCTAAATTTAATGGCTAGTTTTCTTATAAAAATTCTTCACCAAATAAAACATTTTCTAAACAAATTTAATTCTCAATTTAATGGCTAATGTTTTCTTATAAAAATTAAATTTATCATTTGTATTAAGTTAAACTTATAATCATACTTTTAAATACCTCAAATATCATTAATATGAGCTTGATTGAGCTAATTCATGACATGCCCACACTTTGATAAGTTATAAGCTCATAATGTGCAGCTTATTTTTTTTTTCATATAAAGAGTGTAATACTAACTCTTATATAAAACTAAAACACTATGAATATGCTTTAATGGGCCACATGATTTGAAAATATAAAAATAAATTTTTATTTTTAAATTTTTTATTTTATTAATTATATATTTTTATTAATTATTATAAAATTATTTTCTTATTATAATATATAAAGCTCATTATGACATACATGATTATATGTGTATTATCATTGCATTTAGAAGAATTCACTGTAGTAGTTATATTAATGTCTTAACATTGTATGAAAATCCAACACACTAACAGATAAAAGAAGAACGGATGGAGAGAGAAATCGGAAATTTTTACGTGAAAACCAAAAAGAGAAAAAATCATCGGGTTGAACATAGTTGAAAAGATTTCACTATTCAAATATATGTTANTCAACACACTAACAGATAAAAGAAGAACGGATGGAGAGAGAAATCGGAAATTTTTACTTGAAAACCAAAAAGAGAAAAAATCATCGGGTTGAACATAGTTGAAAAGATTTCACTATTCAAATATATGTTATAAGAGTTTGTTTACCCTTGAACAAGAGAAAATGATATTATAAGAACTATAAAAAATATTGTAAAAGTGACAACAACTTGACTGCGATGATGGAAGACTGTCGGTAGAGGTGTGTGACAGAGATCAGTAGTCATTATCACCAATGGCGGTGGTCGCTAAGCAAGAGTGATCTAACAATAATAATAGAGATAATCATACGATAGTGATATGAGGTTGACGGTACGAGAACTGAGGTCTGATTAGGCTATGGTGGTGGCAGTAACAACACTAACCACTTAGTTGTGGTCCACTGGCTGATAGAAGACATTGGTCCGACGAAATTGGGGTCACGAGATATTACCCGTCGAAGGTGGTAATAATATGGCACTGAAAAAAAAATTACCTAGGCAATAATGTAACAAACATGAAACTTCACTTGATAACCATGTAAAAAAATTTGAAAAATCATTGCCTCCCCAATTGCATGCATATTCAAACATGATGAGGAATGTGAGTAAACCCTCAAAACCCAATTTCAAGCAAGACCATGAACCAATATGATCATGAATGACTCAAATTATATTCACATGCAATCACACAAATAACATATGAATTAAACTCGTCCGATGGCTCTCAAGGCCAACAATAATTTATCCTGTCAGGGCAAGTAGATTTGTCCAATCGAGGCAAGGAATTACACCCATAATAACAGGGTAGAGAGACCACCGGGCATAAACACATATCAAGGCTGTTAATTTCAACGGCTAAGGTGTTATTTTAATTTTGGGTGCTAAAATGTAAACAGGTGAGTTTTAGAGCTTAGGCGTGGAATATGTAATATTGTAAATCCCAACATACCTTATATGTAATATTATTATTATTTTGAGTGGTGGAAATGTGGAATGATACAAAGTGATGGATATCAAACAATGAGAATTCTAAAATTAAATGTCTTTTCTTCTGGATCATAGCTATGGAACAACAAGTACCAGAATTAGTGACAGAGGTTTAATATGGACCGCAAGCACCAGTGCTTGAAACAACATCGTTCAAAAATAGCTGGAAAAAATACTAAAAAAAGAGTGGAGAAATTGGAAAGAAGGGAAGGCGGATTACCACCATAAATTCTACCTTATGCTCTGTTCCGCGCCTCATTTCTCTTCTCTTTCCTCGATCGAGAGAAGGAGAAGATACAGATTATTTGAAGGAGATAATCGAAGAAGAAGAAGAAGGGGGGAAGGATGAAGGATGCAGACGCCATTGCTGCATTTCCGTTGGTAGCTGTGGCGATTAACAGGGATAAGAGCAGTCAAAATGCTTTGAAATGGGCGGTCGATAATCTCATTGGCAAGGGCCAGACCATCACCTTAGTTCATGTTAACGTTCAGGCTACAGGTTTTCTTTTCTTTTGCCCCTCCTTTTTCTGTGTGCATCTTTTGTTTAGATCGTATCGGTTTTAGTTATTTGGCTGATTGGATCATTTGGATTCCTCTTCTTTTTGATAAATTTACATAAATACCACATAATTGTTATATATTTACATATCTAACACCCAAATTTTGATATTTACACTTATAAGATCTTGGTGCCATGAATCTATGCACGAAAAGTTGTATTTCACATTTAAAAAATAGTGATGGTGGTATTTTTTATGTGATGTTAAATATTTGAGTGGTATACACATAAATATAAATGTTTAGGTGTTAATACGTGTAAATACATAAGATCTGTGTGATATGCATGTTAGTGTTTTTATTATTATTATAATTTAGGCTTTGATAGGCTCAAATTTGGTCAATGTGAAATTTAAAGTAAATGCAATGATTATAAAATTCACTGTGACCAAAGTTTGTGATGATATTTTAACTCTTAACGTTCTCATTTTTTGGATGAAAACAAGCCTTGAATTTTAGCATATAAAAAATAATTAAAATCTTTCATTTTAGTCTACAAAATATAATGAAATAATGGGCCAAATAAGGTGTACAACAAAAATGGATTGTAGAGCAATTTTATTCTCACTTCATTCATATTGAGTGCTAAATAGAATGTTACTAATCATTAATTTAGTGATCAATGCAGTATCATGACACATAATATGTTATTTTGTTCATGATATAAATAATGGATTATACAAAAGACTGGTTATATTCGGAGGTCCATAATCAAAATAATTATTTAAAAAAAAAAAAATCAATATTATACCTCTTTGTTGATATCCTTCTTGCAGCTTCTCAGCATAATGATCTATCCAACGGCTACAAAGGCGCTGTGGATCCTCAAATGAAAGAACTTTTCCTCCCTTTTCGCTGTTTCTGCACAAGAAAAGATGTCAGTAACTTCCTCCAGATTTGTGCTCTAAAACATATTTACAGATCTACCTATCCTTAGTTTATGGATTTACATTGCATTATTTGATGCAAAATGTGCAAAATTTTGTAGATTCATTGCAAGGATGTGGTGCTTGAAGACACAGATGTGGCAAAGGCGATTGTAGAATTTGTATCTCAGGCTGCAATTGAGAAGCTTGTTGTTGGAGCTCCATCTAAAGGAGGATTTATTAGGTAATATTTTGTTTTTCAATGCAAATTCTCTTATCCTTTTATTAAAGATACATTTTATATCATTCTAAATATATGGGTTTACTTGTAAATCAATATAATTACCATTTAGTCAACTGTCATCATCAAACTTCAAAATTTTATGTGTTAACTAACCCTATAACTAGCCAATCCAAATAACCCAATCCAATCAAAATTGGGACAATGACAAATTTTAAGCCACTTAGATTTACATGAAGAATCCTAGACGTAGAAAAAATCACCTACAGAAAAGAAGAAATAAAGTTACAAGTAGAAAAGTATAGCTTTCTGAAGTCTAAACATAAAAGCCCAAAGAAACACTAATTTAAGATTTATCACATACGCATAAAAACAATAATATCAACCCAATCCCCTTGCTACCACCACATATCCTCAAAAATATTTTCCATAATTTATGTCGTGCCACGTATGTTGCACCACAAACTTTTCAATCTAAACCCAACAAAATTTGTGTCACAAAGTTCAATAATTCAGTTGAGAAATTAAGGGATGCTCTTAGATTAAAATCAACTAATGTGCCAACTTCATATGAGTTTATAATACTAGGGTGATGTACCAACAATATTGAAGGATAACAAGGCAAAAACACTAAAATCATACATTTAGAATGAAAAACTACTAACAATTTCTATTTTCAAATAGAATCTCATAGACACTTTTCAGAAGTTTTAATTGAGAATCCGTTCTATTAGAAGATTTAAGAGCGCAGATGTGGCTTCACACGTCTCAAAGGGAGCGCCAGACTTCTGCACAGTGTATGTTATTTCTAAGGGAAAACTGCTGTCAACCAGAAGTGCTGTGAGAGCAGCTCCAGCAATGTCTCCACTGCGAGCTCAGATACAGAGCCAAGCCAGCTTCAAACCTGATACTGCTGAGCCACACCATTTCTTGGGTCCAAAAGGTTGGGTTTATTTTCGTAATTTTTTTATTACGCCCAAAATTTTATAAAAATGTTTCTGCTTTTCTCAGGTGAAAGTGCACCTAAGGCTCGGAACTTGCACGATGAATCGATCAAGTGAGTCTGTGCTCTGACTTCTCTAAAGATTTATATTTGACTGATCATGCTATCAACTATATTCAATATTGTTCACCTCCTTGGAAAGTTTTAATTTGATAAAAAAAAGGGGCATGCATTTACATGCATACCACCCAATTCCTCTGTATTTACATATCTAGCACCTATAGTTTGCTTTTTTACATTTGTAACATCCAAATCTTTCATATCACATAAAAAATACCACTTTTTAAATTTTTAAAAAGTAAAATACAACTTTTCATACATGGGTAATGTGTGATATATGATAACACAAAAAAAATACAACTATTTAAACTTTTAGAAAATGAAAAACACCTTTGAATGCATGGGTAAGGTGCTCGTTCGTAAAAGTCGAAGTATAGGTTTTAGATATCTAATTGCATAAGAATTAAGTTGAATGTAAATCTTCCTAAAAAAAAAGGGAAATTCTTAAAGTATTTATATATCTAACACCTAAATTTCGATATTTACACTTAATAACGCCTATGCATTAAAAAATATAACTCATTTTTAAAAAGATAGTGATGGTAATATTTTTTATTTGATGTTAAAAATTTGAGTCGTATGCATGTAAATATGAATGTTATGGTGTTAGATATGTAAATACATAAAGAGTTGAGTGCTAAAGAAAACAATCTTGACAGACTTACCAAAGAAGGTTGAATTTTTCTCTTGTGCCATTTTCTCTGCAGGTCGCCATTTACAAGGGGAAATCGAGCGAAATCCCATGCGGAACTGTTGCAGGCTGATACAGACATCTCTTTTGTGAGCTCAGGGAGACCGAGCGTCGACAGAACATTTCAATCAAAACATTCCAATGCTTCGGATGGGCTTGACCACCATAGTTATGACTCTGCTCGAACTCCAATTCGCTCTGTTGATTCGTACTCCTTTGGAAATGAGTTCTCTTCTGTTTCTGGGGCCAGCAGTTCCAACTCTTGGTCTTCCCAAACCATGGTATCTGAATTTATTTTTCATTCTTGTTAATAGTTCTTCGTATTTGTGAGTGTGTGTGTGTAGGAAGATTTATATTCATACCAAAAAATGAAAGACTTGGGTGGTATAAATGTAAAAAAACAAATTTGGGTCTTAAATATATAANTGTGTGTGTGTAAGAAGATTTATATTCATACCAAAAAATGAAAGACTTGGGTGGTATAAATGTAAAAAAACAAAATTTGGTCTTAAATATATAAAAATATAGGAATTGGGAGGTATGCATATACCCAATTCTTTATATATTTACATATAACGTGTCTAACACATAAACTTCAATTTTTACATACATATCATCTTATCTATTCATGAAAATGTGTGTTTCATTTTTTAAAAAAGTTAAAATGACGATACTTAATGCACGTACCCTCGATATAGTAGTTGAGAGTGTAATTTCCTACAATGAGGTCGCGTTCGAATTTTGAATATTTCCTTTGGGGCTCAGCTTTCCCAAAAAAAAAAAAGGGAAACTTATGATGTGGCAAGAAAGATTTGGGTGGTATAAATATAAAAAGTAAAGCTTAGGGGTAAGATANCGAGGTGGCGCTCGAATTTTGAATATTTCCCTTCGGGCTCAGCTTTCCCAAAAAAAAAAATAGGGAAACTTATGATGTGGCAAGAAAGATTTGGGTGGTATAAATATAAAAAGTAAAGCTTAGGGGTAAGATATGTAAATATATAAGAATTGGGTGGTATGAATGAAAATGCGCCTAGGAAGATTTACATACATACCACTTAATTTCTATGCATTTACAGATCTAATACCTAAATTTCAATTTTTACACCTGTAACATCTCATCCTGGCATGAAAATGACTATTTCACTTTTAAATAGTGCCAAAAAATAATATTTTTTTTTGGATGTGATATGAAATATTTGGGTAATATAAATATAGAAAAAAAAGAGTTTGGGTGTTAGATATGTAAATTCATACGAATAAGTGGTATGCATGTAAATCACTCCTTTCACCAGTTCCCAAACTAAATACCATGTCTGATATTATGCTGAAAGGTTCACTCACTTTCAGGATGATGTAGAGACTGAGATGAAGAGACTGAGGCTGGAGCTGAAGCAAACCATGGACATGTACAATGCCGCCTGCAAAGAAGCACTCGTCTCAAAGCAGAAGGTAAGCGTTCTCCTAAGAAGCCTATGAAGTCAGCAAGAATCCCCTTCCCTGACACCCTCTTCTTCCAGGCTCTCGAACTCCAACGATGGAAGAAAGAAGAAGAGCACAAACTTGAAGAAGCCCGGCTTGCAGAGGAGACTGCCATGGCTCTTGTAGAGAAAGAGAAGCAAAAGTGCAAAGCGGCCATGGAAGCTGCTGAGGCACAGCAGAGGATAGCAGAGTTGGAAGCTCAGAAGAGAAGATACGCGGAGATGCAGGCCTTCAGAGAAGCGGAGGAGAGGAAAGCCATGCATGCTTATTCTCCTGTCAGGTACCGAAGGTACTCAATAGAGGAGATCGAGATGGCTACAAACTACTTCGCCGAGAATCTTAAGATTGGTGAGGGCGGCTATGGCCCTGTGTATAAATGTTTCTTGGACCATACACCTGTTGCTGTTAAGGTGCTCAGGCCAGATGCTGCTCAAGGAAGAACGCAGTTTCAGCAAGAGGTACAATACTTGATACTCACCTCCTTCCATTAATGGTGGCCAGATTAGGTTATTTCTCCGTCTTTGTGCCGCAGGTGGAGGTCCTGAGCTGTATCAGGCATCCAAACATGGTGCTCCTCCTGGGCGCTTGCCCCGAATACGGCTGCCTGGTATACGAATACATGGCGAACGGAAGCTTAGACGACCGTCTCTTCCGGCGGAACAGCACCCCTCCAATTCCCTGGCAGCACCGATTCCGCATCGCCGCCGAAATCGCCACCGGCCTGCTCTTCCTCCACCAAACCAAACCCGAACCCCTCGTCCACCGTGACCTAAAACCCGGCAACATCCTCCTCGATCGAAACTTCGTCAGCAAAATCAGCGATGTCGGCCTCGCTCGCTTAGTCCCCCCTGCGGTCGCCGACACCGTGACCCAATACCGCATGACTTCCACCGCCGGCACCTTCTGCTACATCGATCCCGAATACCAACAAACCGGAATGCTCGGCGTGAAATCCGACATCTATTCTCTCGGGATCATGCTTCTTCAGCTCATCACCGCGAGGCCGCCGATGGGACTCACCCACCATGTCAGCCGAGCTCTGGAGAAGGGGAATTTTGAAGAGCTACTGGATCAGAGCGTGACGAATTGGCCAGTGGAGGAGACTGTGAGGTTGGCCCAAGTGGCGTTGAAGTGCTCGGAGTTGAGGAGGAAGGACAGGCCGGATCTGGGTGGTGTGGTGCTGCCGGAGCTGGAGAGGTTGAGATCGATTGGGGAAGATGGAATGCACAACTGTGTGATGAGGAGCTCGAATAGCTCGCCGGTGAACAGTCAGGTTTTTATACAGGATGTGTTGAGTGATCCCAATTTGATTCAGTCTGGATATGATAGCTCCAAGACCAATTCTGAGCTGTCTGGAGGAAGAAGGTCCAATGTGAGCTGACCTTACCGTTTATTTATTTTTATTTTTTTAATGCAACATTTTGTATGGTGATTGATGGTATCATTAATTATGTATATTTGGCTTGAGATTTTTTTTAAAAAAATTCTATTTTAATGTTTTTGTTAGTCAAATTAATGGTGAACATTCACATAATCTTCCAGCCTGAATGCAGCATTATTGAATATATGAGAAGTACATGGTATATGACATAAAGGTTTTCCTGAGTATTGAAAATATACGAAATTAATGATTGAGGGCGTTCATGATAAACTATGGTTGACTGCTAAACAGCTTATTTATCAAATTTCTTTTTTTTTAAGCCAAAAAATATAGCATATTTTGTATAATATATATATATATATATAATGCTAATGCTCTATACAGTGATAAGCAAAATCAAAATCCACAATTGATCCATTAAATTAACAGAATTTGTGAATTTTATGGTATTAAGACACATTTACCATTCTTATGAAAATTAAAAATAGCACCCGGAACATTATGTTGACAAAAATCTAATACTCAGGGTCAAATCATTGAGAATTTGATAAAAAAAAATATTATGAATTTTGATATTTGAGTGAGAATTTGAAAAATGGATGAAAGAGGATGCTAGATTTGTAAATAGCGATGTTTCGGGTGTTATGAATGCTAAAAATAAATAAATTGCAGTAGACATTAGAAGCATCAATGTGATACAACTTGCATAATATGAATCGGAACACACGCAGCTCAGCAGAAATGATCATTTCAACCCAAAATAAGTATTTCGCCGAAAAAATAAAAAGCTTATATTATCCAATTGCTTCAAAATTACTCAATATTGATGACACAAAAAGATTTGATAAATACAAGGCTCAATTAAAATAGAAATTGAACATTTCACACAATTCTTTGCAAGCTTGTATCAACATGCTCTACCTGCTAACTATTATACCTTCTACTGAAAAGAGTTTTCTGCTCCAACTGGGAGCAGTAAGTTTAAGAAAGATCTGCACTTCTATGGGTCCACCAAGCGTGATTTCGATTTCGAGAGCTTCGAACCGGCTGAAACCACCTCTCCCATGCAGAATTTTCAGGGCCATTTGTACTGAAATACAAACAACCCAACAAATTAAACATGGTTGCGGATTGAAGAAAATATTTTTCAGTATTTTGGAGTCACTCACATGGGAAGCAGAGCATCCGGTATTCCATTCATGGAGAATACAAAACTGAAATCCAATGAACAAGCAATAATATTCATAGAAAAAAAAAAAATTGCAGATTAATGTTGAATTTAAGGGAAAAAAGAAAGTTTTGCATGCATACCACTCAATTCAAATGCATTTAAATAATTAGCGTGTGAAATTCAATTTTTACGCATGCTGCCTTATTTCAAGAAAAGATATAATTCATGTTTTAAACATATAATAGTAGTACTTTTGATGTGGCATAAATGATTTGGGTGAGAGAACTGTAAAAATTGAAGTTTTGTGGTTAGATATGTAAACACTTACTCTTCACATATTGCAGAGGAGGGCTCCATTGTATCCAATTCTTCAAGCTCAGTCTACTTGTATGCAGCAAAAAGAGAGAAAAAAAAAAAAAAAGCTATTAAGAAAGATCCAAACTTAGATATGCATAAATATGTTGTTCACGTTCAGTTCAACTAAAATAAGTAGATTAAATAATGTTACTTTTTTTAACTTTTTGTAAGAAAATTCAGGAACCTCGTTACAAAAAAGCCGAGCATTGTTATTGAAGTGCAATGTCAAATACAATAGAGAATATGACAAAAACGAAATCTCAANAGCCGAGCATTGTTATTGAAGTGCAATGTCAAATACAATAGAGAATATGACAAAAACGAAATCTCAACACAGAAAACAAACTCATTCAATTTTCTTTACCAAAACTCCCACAGCCAAATCAGGCTTCCATGATATTGCTTACATTAGTTTTGCAGTACAATTCAGCATTTGTTAACTGATTTACTTTGAAAAAATCAGAATTTAGATTTAGTCTCTGTTTGACGCAGCCGTTGATTATTTATAAGCAGATTATTCTGATAATCTGATAATCTGCAGATTATCAGAATAATCTAACTTGTTGTTTGGGACAGTTTATTCAGACTAACTTATTGGTGGTTAGATGACATTCCTGCCCCTGCCTAATAANTAATCAGAATTTAGATTTAGACTCTGTTTGACGCAGTTGTTGATTATTTATAATCTGCTGATAAACAGATTATTCTAATAATCTGATAATCTGCAGATTATCAGAATAATCTAGCTTGTTGTTTGGGACAGTTTATTCAGACTAACTTATTGGTGGTTAAATGACATTCCTGCCCCTGCCTAATAAAACTGTTTGGGGTAGCTTATTAGTCTAATGAAAATCTTTTTATTGCAAAATAAGTTGAATTCAGCGAACAAAACACCAGAGCCTAATGTTTAGCAAATGCAAACTCAACAAACAGATTTGTTAAGAAGGTAGGCTTGGCGCAATACTTACTTAATCATAAGGACTGGCTATTTGCTATACAAGAATAAGATCGCATGCATCCTCCCATACACAATAATAAACTTCTATCTTATGGACTTTCGGGTGGGCCAAAAAAAAAAGCATATACATACATACAGATATATTTTCCCAAAAAAAAAAAAAAAAAAAAAAAAAAAAAAAA
>JXCR01146252.1:84581-114176 GCA_002079205.1 Phalaenopsis hybrid cultivar
CCATCAATCCGCAAAAACATTATCGCATGTAATAATTCTTCCTTACAAAACACTACAAGGAGTGTGACGAAATGATCAATAATCAAAGGGCTAGAAACATATTTCAGGCCTTAATTTTAGTGATTAGCCTGATTCATTAGCTTAACTTTTCAGGCTGAATGATAGTCTAATCAAATGGTGTATCGCGTCCAATTAAGACAGCATGCAATACATTATCTAGTCTTTGAAATCAAAGTAAAAAAAAAATGTTTGGCTTGGCTCTGGTGCGAATGTGTGATGGAGCAGCTGTGGCTTCCATTATATTTGATTTCCTTCTATCATTTTAAAAACTATATAGTTTTGGTGAATTCCATGGTGCACTAAAGGGGTGTGATGGAAATATTGTTTGAATTGATCTCACAAGCAAACCGTAGTCACCTCTCCTAGTAACTCGCCGTCTTAGAACTCTAAAACCAGTGCTTACGTGAAACTCCTGCTCGTGAAGCCTTCCAACAAGCAGAACAAACCTCAGCATGGCCCATTTCATAAAACCCATATCCCTCCAGCCACCTGCAACCTCTTTCTCTTCTCCACCCTACAATTTATCTCTCTAAACTGAAAGAAACCTTCACCTCTCTCTAAACTACTTCCATCCTCTCTTTCTCTGTCTAGAAAATAGAAAAATCAAGAGAGACGATAATAAACAAGAGAAAAAATGGAGATTTGTGTCTTTTAAACAAAATCTTTGCCAAAATCATTGTCTTTGACCGCCTATCAAAATGTATAATGCAGGAAAATTTAAGTAACTATGTGCATTGTTCTAACGCAACGGGGAAAACTATCAATCATAAGTACTTATTCAAGTTGTCCTGATACAGCAGGTAAAACTATAAAAATAAGTACACATTCACATTGTTCCAACAACTACTTATGATCAGGTGGAAAAACCTATTACTCCCGATGTAGCACCCTAGAAAGAGAAAATGTCTGGAGACTGCTAAGATTTCGACATAACGGCTCACAGGGAACAATACTTAAAAGAAACTACCAAGCAATAAAGGGTCTGTTTGGCGCAGCTGATGACTATTTACAATCTGCTGATAATAAAATTACTCTGATAATCTGCAGATTATCAGAATAATCTGTCTTGCTGTTTGGGGAGCTTATTCAGATTAGTTTATTGGAGGTTAAATGACATTCATGTCTCTGTCTGATAAAATTGTTTGGGGCAGCTTATCAGAATAGCTTATTGGTAGCCTAGAAACATATAGTGCAGAAGCATACGATCATCACAGATCAGTTATAAAAGATGACATACAGTTCTCACACTTTCATGAGTATCAGGACAAATAAAAAAAGTATAAATACAAGTACAACTACAATGAGAAATATTAAAATATTTAACTTCAGACTCTGGCTACGTCTGTCCTCATCTGCACTGTCAACCTGAGAGTCCGTGATTGAGGGATAACTCGTTCAAGAGATCCATAAAGATAGGTACTGTCATTCGAAATATGTTACTAAAGATAATAGGATGTCTAGAAAACATTTCGCCAACCCATTTATCCCCAACAAAACTGGAGATCATTAGGGGTATATGATTTCTGCTTGTTCGGTAATACTCCAATAGCAATACGGCAATAGCTGCAGCCTATGTCATTCTCTTACGACGTTCATGTTGTGGATCCATCTTAAAGAAAGAAAGATCTTGGTTATTTCATCAATTAATAACCAATATAGCGAAAGAATTAAATAATGACAACACTCAACTAGTAAAATTACATTATAAATAAAATAAAAGCTCTACTAATTTGCATTAAAATAACAAATATGATGAAAAAAGAAAAAACAATCAATTAAAAAAGAAAAACAGATCCAAATAACAGATGAGTTCATAACTGAGCAGATTAAATAATACAGACGAGTTTTAATAAATCATTCATTAACAATAACACATAAATACTCGACTCGGAACTCTGGTTCCATCGCCATAAATATGTGCCTACGTGTTAGATCCTCGAGTTTTTTCATACAAATTGCATGAAAGTGTTAATCAGATACAACTTCAAGGATGTTTTTCAAAGTGCAAAGACATTCGAAGATAGTGCTGTCAGGTAGTGGAGCAAGCAGTGGTGCTCCAAAAGCATCTATGAGTCTGTCAAATGAAGTTTTGAGAAAAGTATCATTTGTTTTCTTTCTTCTTCCTAGCTTTGGCCTCTTCAGCTGTGAGCTTGATTCCCCCATCTCCGTCTGGTTAACGCTGTGTATTTCTCCGTCAACTGATATCGGATCTGGTGGCAAATCATCGGATATTCCTGCAAACCCTAAATACAGTCTTTCCAGTTGTCACTACCCCCTTGAACATAATATCAAGTTTATCCTCAAGATCAGGGTCAATTCCGCACTGCTTGAATTTTTTTGTCGTCGGCATTGCCTAAAAATTACGATAAATATTTAGGGTCATGGAAGATATTTGTTTAAATAAAAAAATTTGTAAGCAACAAAAACATAATGACGATTTTACCTCTAATTTCTCGGCCCACCATTCCTCAAGAGCTTCAATTGTCCGTTTGATTGGATCCCACCCCAAACCCATGGATTCACGTTTCAGCTCCTTTCAAATTTTTCACTCCTTCAAATTATTTTTAAACTTCAGTCTGTCATAATCCATTCTAGTTAATTCTTTAAACCTCGTTGATATGTTATGTCAACCTTCCTTGTTGAAATAGGTGGTCGGCCTATTCCCGATCTCAATCTCGGTGATGCAGAGTTTGCAAAAAATAATTGTAACATCCTTATCCCACATCGCTGGGACCACCTTCACTTGTCTTAGACATTGTGGTACTACATGAAGAAACACAGATATATTTTAAAAAGTTAACCTACATCGACAAATTGAGCATACATCCATAACAAATCCAACTGAGGTAATAACTAAATGTCAGAGAATAAAAATAAAAACTTTGCTCACAGAAGAAAAAATAAAAAAAAAATGACACAAAGGAATTATGTGGTTCGGTCAAAGACCTACATCCACAGTAAGACACCGAATATGTTTTATTATGAAATTGTGTAAGGTTACATAGCTATGCTTTTCAAATACATAGCAAAGGTTCTCGATAGACATCTAAATTTAATACATCTCCTCTTTATATAACATAGCAATAGTTGCATCTCCTCTATTCAAATACATAGCAATGGTCTTGCAAATATAGTGAAGATAACCCAATTATCTCCCACTAAAGGCGCATTCATCCAGCTAAACAGCTAAACAACTGGCATGTGTAATATTCAAGTTCTTAATGGGCAATTCCACATATTTAACAGAAAGTAAAAATTGCCACTATTGCATATGCTATAACAATTGGTGCAGCTAAACATTGAAACTATTGTCATTGTCATAATTCAAGTATTGTCACTATTGTCTGATATAAAACAGAAAGTAAACATTGCCTCCTCAACTATTGTCACTATTGCCTGACATAAAACTAGTCTGATATAAAACAGAAAGTAAACATTGCCTCCTCAATAATATAACCTTTGCCACTATTGCCAAGCAAACCGAAAAGATCGAAAAGACCAAACAAATATTTCCAAGTTATAACAAGAGCTGATCAATATGAATGGTGCAGCTAAACAATTTTAACAGGAACCCTTTGCTTTCATACACCAAACGGGACTAATAGGGAATGCATTGAAATAGTGACAGGGAACCATGGTTGTAATCTCACAAAACAGTTCATACAGCATAACGATTTTTGCTTCACAGCAAACAAAAATAACAGTTTATACAGTATAACAAATTAAAGATGCAACCCAGCAAACAACATAACAGGACCGCACCTTCCTTCACATACCAACAGTTAGAAGCAGCTGGAAAAATTCCAACAGTGACATGAACCTAAAATACCCAAAAAATCAAAACGTAAGGGCTCAAAAAAAATTTTCAAGAGTTCCCCCTAAAAATTCCAACGGTTCCAACAGTAACAAACACATTCCTTCAACGAAACCCTAAGATCCATTTCGACAACATCAAAAAAAAAAAAAAACTTCAAATCCATTTCACTCCAACATTTCGAACAAAGCTTAAAAAAAAAATCCATTCGCAACGTAACCCTCAAAAAAATAAAAAAAAAAGCATAAAAACCTCAGCATTAAGGAATCGAGCCACATAAAAACCAAACAGAGAAGATCAAAGCATTGCGGCATATAGATCTCACCAGAAGATTACGAAAGAGAAGATCGGGAAAGGAGATCGCAAGGGAGAGCGCGAGGGAGAGGAGATCAAGAAGGAGAAACCGCATGGGCACAAGAGAAATTCGAGCCCTAACAAACGTCGAATAAGAAAGGCCTCCCCCGCATTCGATCCGTAGAACAAAATATAAGACGCGATTAAAGGAGTTTTCAAAACGCATGGCCGAACGCATTAAACAAACACCACGGCGGCATTTTGAAAAAGTCGCTGCAGCAAAATAAGCTACCCCAAACGGGCAGAAAATGTCACATAAATTGCAAAAAAAAATGACTAATTAAAACTTCAAGCAAATAGCGTAGAACTTAGCATTGAACTAGATAATTAGAAATCTCAATAGCCTGTCAAAGAGGACGGGATGAAACATGCCACAGATTTGAAAGCCTGTCTTCAAATAAATGCAAAATGTAGAATAAAATTTCCTAAAGATTCAATAGCTCTATAATGCGTATGAAAAGAACCCTCTTGTTGTATTTGGAACCTATGAAACTTGATAGTACAGACACTTGTAACTTTCTACATCTCACTNAATCCATTCGCAACGTAACCCTAAAAAAATAATAAACAAAAACCTCGGCATTAAGGAATCGAGCCACATAAAAACGAAACAGAGAAGATCGAAGCATTGCGGCATGTAGATCTCACCAAAATATTACGAAAGAGAAGATCGGGAAAAGAGAGCGCGAGAGAAAGGAAATCATGAAGGAGAAACCGCAGGGGCACGGGAGGAACTCGAGCCCTAACAAACGCCGAATGCAAGGCCTCCCCCGCGTTTGATTTGTAGAACAAAATATAAGACGCGATTATGGGAGTTTTCAAAACGTATGGCCGAATGCATTAAACAAACACCACAGCGGCGTTTTGAAAATGCCGCTGCAGCAAAATAAGTTGCCCCAAACGGGCAGAAAATGTCACATAAATTGTAAAAAAAAAATTACTAATTAAAACTTCAAGCAAATAGCGTAGAATTTAACATTGAACTAGATAATTAGAAATCTCAATAGCCTATCAAAGAGTACGGAATGAAACATGCCACAGATTTGAAAGTCTGTCTTCAAATAAGTGCAAAATGTAGAATAAAATTTCCTAAAGATTCAACAGCTCTATAATGCGTATGAATAGAACCCTCTTGTTGTATTTGGATGAAACTTGATAGTACAGACACTTGTAACTTTCTACATCTCACTCTAGCAAGGAACTCGGCAGTTACCTTATGAGCTTGAGCATAACCTACCATTGGCTTTTAGAATAAGCAAGACAGTGAATCACAATTGCATCCGAAGATGGCTAAGGGGCCATTTGAATGCCTAAACGAGGGTTAAATGTGAGCAAAATGTAATGTTCAAACTTAAAATATTTTAATTTTCGCCAGATCCATAACATTAACTTGGTAACGGACAGAAGACAAAATCAAAACCTCAAAATGAAAACTTACACTATCTCAATAACTCAAATGCAAGTGCAAGTATTCAAATTTTTGGATAATTTGAAGACTTAAATGAATTATGACACTTCAACTCAAAGGAAATACATCAAAATTCGTGCAAGTGTTGAAGAGGATACATCCATCTCAAAAACACTTGTTCTAGATCAAGTTGTATTTTTAAGGTGTGCACATATAACGAGGCAATATTTCCATGCATTAAAATTCATGCAATTGCACAATGCCAGTGCATGCTTGCACACTTATGAGTTTCATGCTCAAATGTGCTCTAACAAACATGGTAAAAGCTCAATCACNGTAATTTGAAGACTTAAATGAATTATAACACTTCTTCAACTCAAAGGAAATACATCAAAATTCGTGCAAGTGTTGAAGAGCATACATCCATCTCAAAAACACTTGTTCTAGATCAATTTGTATTTTTAAGGTGTGCACATATCACGAGGCAATATTTCCATGCATTAAAATTCGTGCAATTGCACAATGTCAGTGCATGCTTGCACACTTATGAGTTTCATGCTCAAATGTGCTCTAACAAACATGGTAAAAGCTAAATCACAAGGTTGACATGTTTACAATAAATTTAAACTAAAATTAAATTTATCTTGAGAAGCATGCAAGCGTCCTTAAACTTTGCAAAAATCTCTCTTTTCAAAATCAACTCCTGAATTATTAAATTACACGTGCTCTCGAGCGGGTCATCGTGCTTATCGTGCTAAGTTATAAATCTCACTTTAGCTTATAATCTGATCCTCATCTTAAGTAGGACCAGAGTAGATGAAAACTGGGCCTATACCTAGCCAATTCAATCATTCTCGAAACAAAGTAAACAAAATTGATATCTTTAATACTATTTAACAAGAATTTTTCTTAATAAATTATTAATACAAACATTTCGATTAATTTCCTCTGATGATAGCTGAGTTGAAATTAAATCTAAATTAGAGAGGTCCCCCATAAAATAAAATTTTCAAAATTATAAAATCTAAAAATATCCAATCTATCACTTAAAAGTTTAAAATAAAATCCACCCAGCATTCGTGATCGTGTATTGAGGATGATAAGTTTATGATTAATGTAAGCTCAAAATTAACCAATATCATGTTAAGTGTATTATTATCTTTATAGTCAATATAATCTCATATCAGTAAGAACATGGCATGAATCCTCTGTCAGCATGGTTGATTAATATATTTCACAAATAAAGTTGTTATGATCAGAGCCCTCTCATCAGGTGACTTGGCCAGTAAGCTTCACTATATTAGAATAACGGTTGTGGCATGTATATTCTCAATGATATTATCTATTTGAGTAGTGAGTCATATGGTATATACCTAATAGGGCATAAAATCCTCTATAAATTAAAGTTAACCTAAATTTAATACTTTAAACAAACATCCACAATAGATCTATAAGATTCACTTGGACAAAATAACCCATAAAAAATGGTGTAAATGAGCCGAGTTTGAGCGAGCTTGGTGCTCATTCGTGTTTAACTCGTTTGATTTTTTTATTTGAAATGGTATCGTGTTCGAAATGGCTTGTGAATAACATGTTTGCAAAGAGTTTTAATTGAATTTGTTTTTTCTTTTCAAACCATGATCAGCTCAAAAATAGCTCAAATAATTAAAAAAAAGGATAAATCTTAACATTTTTTAAAATATAGAATTAAAAATAATATAAAATGTCATAACAATATTATGTATTTAATTATTTAATCAATTTGAGCCAAAATAACCTAAACACGATCGAACAAAAAATTGTTTGATCGTCTCAATTGGTTAACAGATGAATCGAACAAGAGCGATTTAATAAGTCAAACACGAGTTGTTCACGTACAATGATATTTTTTGACAATCCTACCAATGGTTGCTGACAAATTATTCTATCATGTTGGGCCAATTAACGCATCTGACTAAGTAGACAATCTAGATTGACGTAACTATGAAATTTTGATTGAGTTCATCATCATTTCTCCCAAAATCCACTCTAAACTCACAATGATAAATTTATCAATTCAAATCTTAAATTTACTACTACTATACACTGAGTAATATGCACCTTAATTACTTGCCTTAATCAAAAGTGTTCTTCTATTATTAGGAGATATAATTCACCATAGCGTCTTGCACCTATGAGAACCTTCGAACCCCTGATCTAAAATCCTCGCAAAACAAAGGCGTAATCTTTAAGTAATGTCTTATCGATTATATCATCTTCCTTTTAAAATTTTGACCCAAAATCTTAGGTAATCTCCACATCTCATTCATTTTTCAATGAAGGTTGGGCACAAATTTTAGGAGCCCACATCAACATGGGTCAAAAAGTCATTGTGGTGAAGCCTTTCACATAGGAAGATTTTTCTCAAGATGATGAGTCCATTTAGATTAATCTTTGAGTAATAGACATAAATACTGGATGTTGATAATAATAGTTTGCTCTTAAGTATTGACTTAAGCTTTTAGGACTAGCCTGCGCTTGACCATGTGTAGCAATTGGTACGTGATGTAGAGGTGAAAGTCAAAATCTAAAATCCTTAGGCATGCAATTTGTGCTACGTTGATCAATTTAAGAATTCCATTATTTAAAATTTCGTCTGTATTATGAACTTTAAATTCTTACAACCTAGTTAAAGGCATANTTTTCGTCTGTATTATGAACTTTAAATTCTTACAGCCTAGTTAAATGCATATTTAAATAAAATTTAACATCATGCCTATGATGAGCGGCTGGATTTGGATAATGGAACTTTTATTCTAGAGATGCAAAGTGCATTGCCGTATGAGCCGTAACGTATTCAAATTTGTGGAGATTGCCAATGTGTTAATTCTTCCCCACTTTTCATACTGAGAGAANTAAAGGCATATTTAAATAAAATTTAAAATCATGCCTATGATGAGCGGCTGGATTTGGGTAATGGAACTTTTATTCTAGAGATGCAAAGTGCATTGCTGTCCGAGCCGTAACGTATTCAAATTTGTGGAGATTGCCAATGTGTTAATTCTTCCCCACTTTTCATACTGAGAGAAGTGTTCTTCATTTCAAGCATAAAAACCGCATGATGATTAATTCTTCCCTGCCTTTTCTTTCGCTTCTCTGTTCTTTTTTTATTGATCATTGAAATTGCAACAAGTTCATTAAAAATTTTTACAATACCGTTTCTTTTCTGTGTGCAAAATTTCAATCACTCGCGTGACAGCTAACATCTTTATGTTCACAATAGGTTATGTTAAGAGTCGAAGATCTTATCATAAGAAATATATTTGATTTGTTTCCTATTTTCGGTAAAGATTAGTTTGCTTTCAGCAAAATCACATGTTAATACATATTAGATCATTACAAATCCTTAGACCAGAACATCTCAAATCAAGAACCAAGGAAATCCGAAGTAAAATAAACTTCCCGAATAAAAACGAGTTATATCGTCGAATTTTGAACACTTCCTAAACCTAATAATCTCAATCAGCACCAAATTTGAATCACATAACAACTCCCGCTATATATCAACGCTCAGGCCAAAAAAACACATTCAAAAGTACATGGAAATGCCACTAAAAAATCAAATAGAACAAAATACCCATATATTTTCAGATCAAAGCAAATCACCCCTCTCCTCGCATAAAGCATGTCAGAAATCAAATCCATCCTAACGAGGCTCTAATTTGGCTGGACGAATAAAGAAGCCCTAAAAAGGGAAAAGGAAAACGCAGGTTACCTCAAGGGAAACGATCTCTTGTTCAANCGTCTGAGCCGTAACGTATTTTAATTTGTGGAGATTGCCAATGTGTTAATTCTTCCCCATTTTTCATACTGAGAGAAGTGTTCTTCATTTCAAGCATAAAAACCGCATGATGATTAATTCTTCCCTGCCTTTTCTTTCGCTTCTCTGTTCTTTTTTTATTGATCATTGAAATTGCAACAAGTTCATTAAAATTTTTTACAATACCGTTTCTTTTTTGTGTGCAAAATTTCAATCACTCGCGTGACATCTAACATCTTTATGTTCACAATAGGTTATGTTAAAAGTCGAAGATCTTATTATAAGAAATATATTTGATTTGTTTCCTACTTTCGGTAAAGATTTGCTTTCAGCAAAATCACATGTTAATACATATTAGATCATTACAAATCCTTAGACCAGAACATCTCAAATCAAGAACCAAGGAAATCCGAAGTAAAATAAACTTCCCGAATAAAAACGAGTTATATCGTCGAATTTTGAACACTTCCTAAACCTAATAATCTCAATCAGCACCAAATTTGAATCACATAACAACGCCCGCTATATATCAACGCTCAGGCCCAAAAAACACACTCAAAAGTACATGGAAATGCCACTAAAAAATCAAATAGAACAAAATAACCATATATTTTCAGATCAAAGGAAATCACCCCTCTCCTCGCATAAAGCATGTCAGAAATCAAATCCATCCTAACGAGGCTCTAATTTGGCTCGACGAACAAAGAAGCCCTAAAAAGGGAAAAGGAAAAACGCAGGTTACCTCAAGGGAAACGATCTCTTGTTCAAGCCGAGAGATGGCGGCGGATAGTCGGTGCCTTNACTATATATCAACGCTCAGGCCCAAAAAACACATTCCAAAGTACATGGAAATGCCACTAAAAAATCAAATAGAACAAAATACCCATATATTTTCAGATCAAAGCAAATCACCCCTCTCCTCGCATAAAGCATGTCAGAAATCAAATCCATCCTAACGACGCTCTAATTTGGCTCGACGAATAAAGAAGCCCTAAAAAGGGAAAAGGAAAACGCAGGTTACCTCAAGGGAAACGATCTCTTGTTCAAGCCGAGAGATGGCGGCGGATAGTCGGTGCCTTCCGAGGAAATCTCCAGTCCTTGGTGGCCCCGCCGGAGCAGGCTGCGTGCTCCGCCCGTTCTCCGACTGTGAAGGCCCCGCTTCCGATGTCGTCCAGGTAGTCGCCATTGTAAACAAAGAAGTTGAAAGCGGAGGCGACCAGCAACGAGAAGTTCTGGAATCAAACAGTAGGAAGGTACAATACTACAATTAATGCTCCCGACGTGGTTTTAGCTCTTGGACGGGGGAAAAATTTGGCCGGGATTACGAGTTACCTCCCGTGTAGACCCACCCTAAAAACTTGAGTTACAGTTGAGTTACACGAAGGTTATAAAGAAGTTATAATATGTTTGTAATCTCATGTAACTCTCATATAACGCTCATATACTCTATTATGTACATATCTCTGCGTACCCCTTGACGTACACAATTTTTTTTCCCTTGAACAGTCAGTTGAGCCAAATGATATCATAAATTAAAAAATATATATATTAAATACAATTTAAATGGGTATAAAATTTAGATGAAATACACTATGAGATGTCAACAAGAAGGAACCATAACAAAAAAAATTATAAAAGCATAAAAATCAAAAGTTAGTAAACTAATACTCATGTATATTTTACAAAAGGTAAAGACAACAATAAAACTAGGAATAGCTACAACAAGACACATTCTTCATGATATCAAATAATTCAAATCATTATTCATAATTTTCAATAAAAATATGGTATAAGGCAAAAAAAATTACACTTTAAAAGGTATTAGTTCACCTGCTTGACTGTCGGCTCCAGTCAGTTCTTTCTAGTTCGATGCAGAGCCAATTTTCAATCCCGTCAGAACCGAACCACCAGCGGTTTCATGATTGAACCGGTTGAACCGACCTGTTCGGTCCAGTTTCAGCCAAATTTCAATCCCGTCAGAACTGAACCACCAGTGGGTTCATGATTGAACCGGTTGAACCGACATGTTCCGTCCGGTTTTCAAAACATGGCTTTGACTGCGGTCAAGCACTGCTTTCAATCAAGAAATTCACATATATATCACTTATTTCCTATTTATTTACATATCAACCATGCAAAGTTTAGATAGGATTTGAATTGTTTAAATATAAAATACAGTTCAAGTAATATATATGTAAATACATATGAATTAGGTAACATGTATGTAAATGCCCATAAACTTTAATGGCATATGCAATGAATATTCCTTTCTTTTTTAATAATGGTATATTTTTAATTAAACTTTCAAATTTAGAAAATTTTATGTTATCATGCATTTATTTATGTGATTATTTAAATGATATAAGGTGCAGTAATACTTTATAATTCTAAATATGTATTTGGACAAATGACACAACTATCATTTATTACGCATATTTTCAAATCTTTCAAAACACATTCACTTGGCTGTTACGCTGCTTATTTGTAAGATAATCCTCAGAAAATATTAAGCGCAAAGCAATTGTTTGCTAGGACGATTTAAGGTCTATTTGGGACCGTTTGTGCTTATCAGGATAAACAATTTATCCTAAAACACAGCTCGCGGGTCGACCACGGGGTCGACCCACAGCCTGCGTTTAGTGTAAAAAAATCAAACGTGACAGACAACATTTTTAAAAACGTGCAAACCAAACAGTTAGACGACATTTTAAAGAACACTGCTACATTTATAAGCTGCCCAAACGAGCCCTTAGATGCGAGTAAACACTTGTATTAAATTCTTTTTTAGGCACATATAGATTGATCGGTCGGTCGCCTGCACATACGTGCAACACATGTAATATTTCTTCCATCTTGAGAGACTTCCATCCTGTTTAGCCAGAGCTTGTTCGTGAGATTTAACTCTATTTTTTGGAAGGTAGACTAAGGGGCTGTGCAATAACAACTTCAGCAATTTTATTAAATCCTACAAAGTCTTATTTACTAGATCATGCCAATAATAATATATATTAAATCCAAAATTTAATGCAAAACAATTAAGGAATTGAGAACATTACAACTTAAAAAAAAAAAAAAACAAAACAACAGTTAGAAAGCTGTCAGCATACCTAGCAAGGAACGATGAGAAAAAACTGATTTCAGTGGTTTGACAACGCAGTTTTTTGAATAAATTACAAAATACACAGTTTATCCAAACAGGTCCGAGTGCGTTTTCAAAACAAACCGCGCCAAATAAGTTGTCATATGTTATTGCCCGGCAAGACTTAAATCCATTACCATAGAGCCCCTCAGAGTTGAAAACAAACATAATAAATTCCGGACTTGCCATAATACAATTAAGTCAAACAAAATCAACTATATAGTGTTAAATTTTCCTCGCAGGCATGCCAAAATAATTAGTTATATAGATATATATGTATAGCAATATCACAGTACAATAGATTTTTAATTACAAAAGTCAAGTGTATTGCAAATTCTGACAGCTATAAACTTCCATCTATTTGCAATTTTTACACTTGCAATTAAGCATTGTGAAGCAACTAAAGATTAAAGTCATCCCCTTAACCTGGACTCCCTATGAAAACTAGAAGAACAAACAGGCTCGGGTTGCTTCGATGTAGAACCATGCTTCAACAGCTTTTTCACAATGCAAGCCAAGGCGATTTGGGTGCCGAGGGTGGAACGGCCGCGAGAAAGACAGGCGACGCCACCAATTAGAAGAAGCCCATTTGCAATCCACTTGGAAGGAAATTTTGATTTTGCACTTTCCGGTGTGTTCCTAATGATTGGGCTGCTACAAAGATCATCAGATGAGATGTTAGAGAGATTTGAACCAGTTGCTCCAACATCATCCTCTATAAAAGTGGGGACCTGAAAGTTTGGGGGAGGAAGAAACATTTTATTTGTTAAATTTGATTATGCTACGTTTATACTTGGTGTTCATATTGATCATAATGACGCCTTCATTAATATAACAATGTAAAGCATTAGGAGCTACAACAGATATTAGCTCAGACTTGAATTTTTGCTTAACATCATGAGTTTAGAAGCCCTTCACATAAAAGTAACAATGAAATTGGTAATTTTCCTTTTCTAATCAAGATCTTCAAAAAAAAAAAATCATGCATCGGCTATGGTTTGTTATAACTAATGGAGTCTATTGAAATGTAAGAAAAAGTTTTCGCATAATTGTAATACAATTATTAAAATTAACTTGTCATCCAATTATTAAAACTAAGTGAAAAACTCTAGATCACCAATTCATCATGTTGATTACTTATTCATGTAGTTGTGTCTTTAATTTCATTACAATGCATATCATTCAAAAAACAAAAATTGTTTGCATAAAAAATCTCTATTTCCATCTTCCATGATAGTTCTCAATATGTTTTCCATGCTTTATCATTTCAAATCCCAATTTTACACAAGAGGACTTGATTTTCATTGACTCAACAAGATCTATAATGTTGCAAAAAAAAAAAAAAATCTCAAATAAGGCCATCTAGGTTCTTAAAAATGTTAAAAACCCAGCCTAGTAATAAAAAATACAATTAAAAAATATAGATTATTATGCCAAATCATAGTGGGCATAATTACACGATCCTTGTGAATTCTTGCAAAAGAAAATAGAAAAGCTCACACTCATGCACTAACAAACCTTTAATGAACTTCAAAGGAGATTTAAGGTATTAGAATAAAAAAGATAGGCGGTTAGCAAAACCTTCGTTAAAAAATCTAATACTTAAACACCAACCAGAGAAGGAGAAGGTCTTCCAAATTTTCCTCTCCCTCCCCATCATTTCTGTCCATACTTCCTCTCAGATTCAAATATCTTCCTCTCGATCCATAGCTTATGGACAAGTTCTATGATTATCATAGATGGACATTAAACAGAAAGACATCTGGGAAAAGATGATGACTATAGTCCATATGGTTCTTGTGAGAACTTATCCCCAACATTATGAAGAGTCAATATCTGGAATGGATCAATTATATGCTGCCACAAGATGTACGTATCAAAAAACTGATGATTATGTCTTTATACGGGTTAAAATTTAAAACATCTACTTTCAACGGTCAACTCAACCAAAAGTCCTTGATATTGCTGGTTGCCATGAACAAATATTTGTCTAAAAAACAAGTTTGGTTTGCCTGTGTTAAGCTAATTAGTCGTGCCAAAATATACGGGATTAAGCTTGTGACAAAAATTAAATAATTCGGGCAATTGTCCATTACTTCATCCGATGAAATTAAAGAGACTTTAAAGTAAATTATATGCATTTGATTTTTCATGTGAAGTCCAAAATATACGAGATAAAGCTTACCAAAAAGAAAAATTCAATGATTGGGACAATTACTCATTACTTCATGGGATGAAATTAAAGACTCTTTAAAGTAAAAATATATGCCCTTGAGTTTTCATGTGCTCATATTTGAGATAACCATATTTCAACCACGACCTATGACTGGTGTTAAGTTTGATTACATGACACACTTTAATAAGCAGATGACCCATAGAGATGTGAGAAAGAATCATCATATGATGATCTCAAGATTTTGATATGGTTTATGAATTAATATCCTCATGAAATGTTAACTAGAGAAGTTTATTCCGTTGAAGAAACACTAAAAGTTGTAGCTAAAATTGAGCAAAAACTTAAATCACAACTTTATAGGAATGTAGACATTCATCTAGAAGTAGCTTGCAGCTATGTCTCACACCTTCCATCTCATTAGCTTCTCAAGAACTCAGTGATCCCAAAGGAAATGCTCCAGTTGGAACAACTAATTCTTAGCATCAAGTGCTACTTACTTTACATTTGACAAAACTAGACACTAGAGAAGTACCTTCCTTCGATGAAACATGCATGTAGATCTTGAGTTTGTGAATCACTTCAATGAAAATATCAGTGACCACGTTGTGGTAGAGGTGAACCCTAGCTTTTTGACATTAATGTCATATATCATGGACACACATATGCCTTCAAGTTTCAGGGGCCAAGGAGTCGTGTTAAATCTTATCAAGTATGAAGAGGTTGCTTCATAATAACCTTAAGATTTATCTGCCCCAATAGAATAGAAATGCTTTCATATTACTAATAAACCTCAATTCAACAGGATACTATAGTTGGAATATCAATTTTATCCTGGTTTTTTTTTCACAAATTAAACACTTGTTGAATCCCTTCCATTTGAGTTGTCTGAACTTCTATCTCAGTAACAATATATTTATCCTAAAGAGATCCATATAAGCTATCTTAATTCACAAGAATCCAGCATGCTATAGAGTTGATTGATGGATCGTCACTCCCTGATTTTCTCTAATACTGTATGAGCCCAAATGAACATGTAAAGCTCAAATAATAGGTTGATGATTTGTTACTGGGATATTTTATCGAAGAGCTTTTATCTTCATGTGAAGTTCTCGCCCTCTTACCCCAACGAAAAATGATACCTAATACATTAGGTCATTAGTAAATTCACTTTCAAGTATAGGTTACCCATACCTCAATTTGATAACATGTTAGATAAAACGATCGGAGTAATAATTTTCTTCAAGATCAATCTCAAAAACGAATACCATCAAAGCCACATGCCAAAAAATGTTGAATAAAAAATAATCTTAAAAATAAAAGATGGCTTATAAGAATATTTAGTGATGTCATTTAGCTTAACTAAAGCCACAAGTGTATACATGTTAATAATGACTTGTATTTTGCACCATTTAATTAGAATTCCTAATCGAATATTTTAATGATACTCTAATTTTTAGTATAATAAGTGCGGTCATGAGCATCACAACACTTCACATATAACCAACTTAGAAGTAAGAGAATCAAAAATATAATTACCTTCATCTAATTTGACCACACTCTTTAAGAATTTTTTCTCTACCTTTATTCATTCTTTAGCCAAAGACTTAAACCTATAAAATGTTAGTTTAAATTATCATAAAATATATATCATTTGAAAAATAATTATATATCTAAATTAAATTAACATAACAGAAAAGAAAGCAACATGCATGCTTATCAAATTCAGTGAATAAAGATAAAATCATTTGATAAATTATAATTTTAAAAATGACCATTTATGAAGATTCAGAACATTCCATTATGCTCTTCGATAAAATATCTTCTCTTGTCTCTATAATTTTATAAATTATATACATCTCAAAAGCATCATCTAAAATGTATTATTCAAAGTATTTTAATATTAATATCTTCTTTCCAATTTTATGTCCACAAGTTCCTTAGAATCATTAGCTAGTATCATAAGAGCGTGAACTTCATTAATACATACACATATAAACATCAAATAGTTCATTTCATTTATATTTTCATATTAATTTAATATTTCTATAATAATCTATATATGTAATAAAAACAAAATCTTAACATGCTAAAAATAATGTTATATACATTTCGATATAATCATCACATGTAGAAGTATATATAAGTCAATATTAAACTTCAAGTATTGTTTATTTAAATAATTATCAAATGCATTTTAAAAAATAATATTATTATTACAATTTAAAAGGTATGACTCACCTCAATGTCAAATGATTTATTATTGCCTTTTTACCTATTGGACCATGACTACTTTAATCCGACGCATAACAATGTACAAGATCAATTTACTATATATATATATATATATATATATATATATATATATATATATATAATGTGTATAANTAGCCGCCATTGTAACCAAAGAAGTTGAAAGCGGAGGAGACCAGCACGATAAGTTCTGGAATCAAACAGTAGCAAGGTAACGTAATTTCATAGAGTCATCCGGTCTGGATGACGTTCCTTGAACAGCTAGTTGAGCCAAATGATATCATAAATTAAAAAATACATATATTAAATACAATTTAAATGGGTATAAAGTTTAGATGAAATACAGAATGAAATGTCAATAAAATCATAAAAATCAAAAGTTAGTAAACTAATACTCATGTATATTTTACGAAAGGTAACGAAAACAATAAAACTAGGAATAGCTACAGCAAGACGCATTCTTCGTGATATGAAAAGATTCAAATCATTATTCATAATTTTCAATAAAAATATGGTGTAAGACGAAAAAAATAACACTTTAAAAGGTACCGGTTCACCTGCTTGACTGTCGGCTCCAGTCAGTTCTTTCTAGTTCGATGTGGAGCCAATTTTCAATCCCGTCAAAAACGAACCACCAGCGGGTTCATGATTGAACCGGTTGAACCGACCTATTCGGTCCGGTTTTCAGCCAATTTTCATTCCCGTCAGAACCGAACCACCAGTGGGTTCATGATTGAACCGGTTGAACCAATCTGTTCGGTCCGGTTTTCCAAACATGGCTTTGACTGAGGTCAAGCACAACTTTCAATCAAGAAATTCATATATATATANCAGTCCTTGGGGGCCCCGCCGGAGCAGGCGGCGTGCTCCGCCCGTTCTCCGACGGTGAAGGCCCCGCTTCGGATGTCGTCCAGGTAGTCGCCATTGTAAACAAAGAAGTTGAAAGCGGAGGAGACCAGCAACGAGAAGTTCTGGAATCAAACAGTAGCAAGGTACAATTAATGCCCCCGACGAGGATTGAGCTCTTGAACGGCCAGTTGAGCCAAATATATCATAAATTAAANTTGTTCAAGTTAATGCATAACATGCTTTATTTATTTAACATATACCTTAGCACTTAAACTTATCTTTTTAATATTTCAAATTTAATTTTAGATTTAATTTTTTAAAATAAATCTAGATGAGATTAGATTCAGAATTTCTCATAAATATCATATCTCAACAAATACAAATTTTATATCTTCTTGATATTCCGATTCNATTTATTTACATATCAACCATGCAAATTTTAGGTAGGATTTGAATTGTTTAAATACAAAATACTCAGCTCAAGAAATAAATATGTAAATACATATGAATTGGGTAACATGTATGTAAATGCCCGTAAACTTTAATGGCATATGCAATGAATATTCCTTTCTTTTTTAATAATGGTAGATTTTTAATTAAACTTTCAAATTTAGAAAATTTTATGTTATCATGCATTTATTTATGTGATTATTTAGATGATCTGAGGTGCAGTAATACTTTATAATTCTAAATATGTATTAGGACAAATGACCCAACTATCATTTATTACGCATATTTTCAAATCTTCCAAAACACATTCACTTGGCTGTTACGCTGCTTATTTGTAAGATAATCCTCACAAAATATCAAGCGCAAAGCAATTGTTTGCTAGGACGATTTAAGGTCTATTTGAGACCGTTTGTGCGCATCAGGATAAACAACTTATCCTAAAACACAGCCCGCGGGTATGACCCGCGACCCGCGGGCCTGCATTTAGTGTAAGAAAATCAAACGTGGCAGACAACATTTTTAAAAAAGTGCAAACCAAACGATTAGGCTGCCCCAAACGGGCCCTTAGATGCGAGTAAAAACATGTGTATTAAATTTTTTTTTAGGCGCATATAGATCGGTCGGTCCCGTGCACATACTTGCAACACATGCAATATTTCTTCCATCTTGAGAGACTTCCATCCTGTTTAGCCAGAGCTTGTTCCTGAGATTTAACTCTTTTTTTTGGAAGGTAGACTAAGGGGCTGTGCAATAACAACTTTAGCAATTTTATTAAATCCTACAAATTCTTATTTACTAAATCATGCCAATAATAATATATATTAAATCCAAAATTTACTGCAAAACAAAGAAGGAATTGAGAGCATTACAACTTAAAAAAAAAAAAAATAAGACAACACTTAGAAAGCTGTCACCACAGCTAGCCATAAACGGTGAGAAAAAATTGATTTCAGTGGTTTGAAAACGCAGTTTTTTGAATAAGTTACAAAAAATACAGTTTACCCAACCAAATAAGTTGTCATCTGTTATCGCCCGGCAAGACTTAAATCCATTACCATACAGCCCCTCAGAGTTAAAAACAAACATAATAAATTCCGGACTTGCCATAATACAATTAAGTCAAACAAAATCAATATATAGTGTTAAATTTTCCTCGCAGGCACTCCAAAATAATTAGTTATATAGATATATATATAGCAATATCACAGTACAATAGATTTTTAATTACAAAAGTCAAGTGTATTGCAAATTCTGACACAGCTATAAACTTCCACCTATTTGCAATTTTTACACTTGCAATTAAGCATTGTGAAGTAACTAAAGACTAAAGTCATTTCCTTAACCTGGCCTCCCTATGAAAACTGGAAGAACGAACAGGCTCGGGTTGCTTCGATGTCGAACCATGCTTCAACAACTTTTTCACAATGCAAGCCAAGGCGATTTGGATGCCGAGGGTGGAACGGCCGCGAGAAAGACAGGCGACGCCACCAATTAGAAGAAGTCCATTTGCAATCCACTTGGAAGGAAATTTCGATTTTGCACTTTCCAGTGTGTTCCTAATGATTGGGCTGCTACAAGGATCATCAGATGAGATGTTAGAGAGATTTGAACCAGTTGCTCCAACATCATCCTCTATAAAAGTGGGGACCTNACTCCCTATGAAAACTGGAAGAACGAACAGGCTCGGGTTGCTTTGATGTCGAACCATGCTTCAACAGCTTTTTCACAATGCAAGCCAAAGCGATTTGGATGCCGAGGGTGGAACGGCCGCGAGAAAGACAGGCGACGCCACCAATTAGAAGAAGCCCATTTGCAATCCACTTGGAAGGAAATTTCGATTTTGCACTTTCCAGTGTGTTCCTAATGATTGGGCTGCTACAAGGATCATCAGATGAGATGTTAGAGAGATTTGAACCAGTTGCTCCAACATCATCCTCTATAAAAGTGGGGACCTGAAAGTTTGGGGGAGGGAGAAACATTTTATTTGTTAAATTTGAATCCAAAACTTTATGCTACGTCTATACTTGGTGTTCATATTGATCATAATGACGCCTTCATTAATATAACAATGTAAAGCATTAGGAGCTACAACAGATATTAGCTCAGACTTGAATTTTTGCTTAACATCATGAGTTTAGAAGCCCTTCACATAAAAGTAACAATGAAATTGGATTTTTCATTTTTTAATCAAGATCTTCAAAAAAAAAAAATCATGCATCGGCTATGGTTTGTTATAACTAATGGAGTCTATTGAAANTTTTTCATTTTTTAATCAAGATCTTCAAAAAAAAAATCATGCATCGGCTATGGTTTGTTATAACTAAGGGAGCTATTGAAATGTAAGAAAAAGTCTTCGCATAATTGTAATCCAATTATTAAAATTAACTTGTCATCCAATTATTAAAACTAAGTGAAAAACTCTAGATCACCAATTCATCATGTTGGTCACTTATTCATGTAGTTGTGTCTTTAACTTCATTACAATGCATATCATTCAAAAAACAAAAAATTTTTGCATAAAAAATCTCTATTTCCATCTTCCATGATAGTTCTCAATATGTTTTCAATGCTTTATCATTTCAAATCCCAATTTTACACGAGTACTTGATTTTCATTGACTCAACAAGATCTATAATATTGCAAAAAAAAAAAAAAAAAATCTCAAATANCTCATCTAATTTATTTCTTAGCATATTATTAACTTATTCGCAATTATTTCATTGAAAATTTATATGATTATATATGTTATACATTATATTATTTTATTACCCCCCCACCACCACACACACACACACACACACACACACACACACATTACATCAATTAATATCAATTTATTACATAAAAAAATCATTACTGCTATTCTAAAATTAATTAAATATTTGACATCTTGTCAGAATTTGATTATTATGATTATTAATCATAATATTTACAATTTATCAATTAAATTGTCAACATTAATGACTTCTACATAATGTGAAGTTTAAATTTTGATAAATTTAGTTCTAGTTATTATTTCATTCACTTATATAAATCATCATTAAACATTAGATTGTTCAAGTGAATGCATAACATGTTTTATTTATTTAACATATACCTTAGCACTTAAAATTATCTTTTTAATATTTCAGATTTAATTTTTTAAATAAATCTAGATGATAATAGATTCAGAATTTCTCATAAATATCATATCTCAACAAATACAAATTTTATATCTTCTTGATATTCCGATTCTCATTTGCTATTCTATTAGTATTCTTTTTCATGCAAAATCACTAACTTAAAACTATCCTCTAAATATATTAGAGATCCAGGGCTTCAAATTCATTTATTTTCAAGAAAAAAAAAGTGAAAAAAAAAATTATATTAGATTTAAGTTTACCTTAATTCAATCCATAGAGGAAGAGAAATCTCATCATTTGCTTCAATTTCATGCTCTAGTCGTAACTATCATATTTCAGGAGTCAAGACCGTCTTAAGTGCAAATTGAGCCTACTTACCTCTTGCATACTTTGTCGCACAAACAATAATCTGAAACTTGCAAGTTGTTCAATACTAAAGCATTCTCATTGCACCGATTTTGCCACCCTCGCAAGAACTTGCACAAGCTCGCATCGTTGCATCTACTTCTCCACTCATGTGCTCTCTCTCTCATGCTCAAGCCTGCACAGTAGCCCCTCTCTCACAATCACACACAACAGTTGCCCTTCAGCACCACACCTCTTGCTTGTGTGCAGTAAACGAGCAGAGCTTAAACGAGCTCTGGCTTGGCTCTTGTTCGGCTCATTCAAAATTAATTTTGTTTGAAATTGACTCATTTTCAAAATTCTTTGGGAATAGTGTGTTTGTGTTCGACTCAAAATTGACTCGTTTGAATTAACTAGAAAAATAGATGTAGGGTATTAGATTCAAACATGCACCATTTTTATGCAAGTAAAAGCATAGAACCACAATACCACGCAAGCTATTGTGATTTAAACTTAGATATAAATATAAATGATACATCATGATATAAATCATATATATAATTTTCCTATTTTGAGCTAAAATGAGTCGAATACGATCAAATAAAGAGTTGTTCATGTTTGGCTCGTTTATAATTCTAGTTCAAAAAATTGTGTTCGGCTCGCTTAACGAATAATTCGAACAACGAGCCTTTTTCACAGCCCTAATTGTGTGCTTTGTCTCATCTTGCACATTTCCTTCTCTCAGTCTCAAATGCTCTTGAGGAAATAATTCATTTTTGTGTTTTATCCCACTATATAAATAGTAAATTGACTAACCCAATTCAATCGAACCAACTTTAGTCAATTCATATTCGATCAAACAAACTAGAGTGGTTTAGATTTGATCGAGATGTTACAGGAGAGGTAATGATGATATTGATTACACATTAACTGTAAGCTAGTAGAATCTGGAAGCCAAAGTGCTATGTCAAACTATTTTTTCTAAGGAACTGCTTTTGAAGAATAACGACATATTTTTTGTTTCCATAGTTTTAGCAAAAAGAATTACATCAAACTATGGTCACTCATAACAATTTAGAATTTTGCATAAAAGTTTTTTATTGAATTAGATAAAAACTATGTTTACGGAAACCATATGTATACTCTAAACTCAATTTGAATTTCTAGCTAATGTTTAGTGTCATGTTCAGTTGGGTTCAAATGTAGTTGCTATTTGACATTTTAAAAATCGAACCCCCGCCCTCTCTTTAGAAGAGTGAAAGCAATGTCATATGTCATTGGCATTCAAATGCGGTTGTTGATATGCATTATTGATGAATTATAAAACCATGGATTCTGTTGAATCTAGATAGCCAAATTGCACAGGATAAAGAATTGAAAGTATGGAAATAAAAAACATAATCCGGCAGATACCATTTTTTCCCATAAGGCATTAAAGCAATTTATTTATAAATTCTAAGAACAAAGGATATGATGCTATTAGTTCAACTTTTCTAATATACATTAACCGCCAAGCACTATGTCAAACTATTTTTTCTGAGGAACTGCTTTTGAAGAAAAACGACATATTTTTTGTTTCCATAGTTTCAGCAAAAAGAATTACATCAAACTGTGATCACTCATAACAATTTAGAATTTTGCATAAAAGTTTTTTTATTGAATTAGATAAAAACTATGTTTACGGAAACCATATGTATACTCTAAACTCAATTTGAATTTCTAGCTAATGTTTAGTGTCATGTTCAGTTGGGTTCAAATGTAGTTGCTATTTGACATTTTAAAAATCGAACCCCCGCCCTCTCTTTAGAAGAGTGAAAGCAATGTCATATGTCATTGGCATTCAAATGCGGTTGTTGATATGCATTATTGATGAATTATAAAACCATGGATTCTGTTGAATCTAGATAGCCAAATTGCACAAGATATAGAATTGAAAGTATGGAAATAAAAAACATAATCCGGCAGATACCATTTTTTTCCCATAAGGCATTAAAGCAATTTATTTATAAATTCTAAGAACAAAGGATATGATGCTATTAGTTCAACTTTTCTAATATACATTAACCGCCAAGCACTATGTCAAACTATTTTTTCTGAGGAACTGCTTTTGAAGAAAAACGACATATTTTTTGTTTCCATAGTTTCAGCAAAAAGAATTACATCAAACTGTGATCACTCATAACAATTTAGAATTTTGCATAAAAGTTTTTTTATTGAATTAGATAAAAACTATGTTTACGGAAACCATATGTATACTCTAAACTCAATTTGAATTTCTAGCTAATGTTTAGTGTCATGTTCAGTTGGGTTCAAATGTAGTTGCTATTTGACATTTTAAAAATCGAACCCCCGCCCTCTCTTTAGAAGAGTGAAAGCAATGTCATATGTCATTGGCATTCAAATGCGGTTGTTGATATGCATTATTGATGAATTATAAAACCATGGATTCTGTTGAATCTAGATAGCCAAATTGCACAAGATATAGAATTGAAAGTATGGAAATAAAAAACATAATCCGGCAGATACCATTTTTTTCCCATAAGGCATTAAAGCAATTTATTTATAAATTCTAAGAACAAAGGATATGATGCTATTAGTTCAACTTTTCTAATATACATTAACCGCCAAGCACTATGTCAAACTATTTTTTCTGAGGAACTGCTTTTGAAGAAAAACGACATATTTTTTGTTTCCATAGTTTCAGCAAAAAGAATTACATCAAACTGTGATCACTCATAACAATTTAGAATTTTGCATAAAAGTTTTTTTATTGAATTAGATAAAAACTATGTTTACGGAAACCATATGTATACTCTAAACTCAATTTGAATTTCTAGCTAATGTTTAGTGTCATGTTCAGTTGGGTTCAAATGTAGTTGCTATTTGACATTTTAAAAATCGAACCCCCGCCCTCTCTTTAGAAAAGTGAAGGCAATGTCATATGTCATTGGCATTCAAATGCGGTTGTTGATATGCATTATTGATGAATTATAAAACTATGGATTCTGTTGAATCTAGATAGCCAAATTGCACAGGATAAAGAATTGAAAGTATGGAAATAAAAAACATAATCCGGCAGATACCATTTTTTCCCATAAGGCATTAAAGCAATTTATTTATAAATTCTAAGAACAAAGGATATGATGCTATTAGTTCAACTTTTCTAATATACATTAACCGCCAAGCACCAACCACTATTGTTTACAGAAAGCTAAACAGAAATAAAATTTGATGAAAGACTTCATCCAACTCGAAAGAAAATTACATAACAAAGGGCTCAAAAGATATTTAAGCAGCCGCGTAGTTCTTCCATGCAAGAGCAATAATGAATCAGACGAAAGCATTAAAAACTCCAAGCCTCAGCAATATATAAAATCCATAAAAAAGGCTAAATTGTTATGAAAGTGTTATAAAAAACTACAAAACATAAAATTCAAATCTTCTACAAGTTCTAGTCATTTACGCCAACAAAATGTTGATACCTTTTGTATAAGCTTATTCATTATAGCAACTGAGGGAGACTGAGCTCCAGAATGGGTAGAATATTCTCGCAACGCACTGTTCATCTTACAGACATAACTCCATATCCCCTTAGAAAAAGCTAGTCTTGCCATCTCTACATTCAGTCCAGCATCTTCTTGATGCAACATAGCAATTTCACATGCATTTGTACCAGGAACTATACAATAGAAAGATAAAAATATATCATTTCCATGAAAAAAGAGAAATAAACGTAGCTGGCAGCACAAGAAGATGGGCATTATCAATGGAAGAAGCCAAGCAAAACAAGTATCAGAGAATTGATAAATGAACATTTCTTTCATAGCTACTTAATAAATTGGAATTATGAAACAATCAACAAGTAATTCCATGAAGACATCAACCATGTTTTTAAAAAGAAAAGAAGCAAACCAACCTCTCCGAAGCACCCAAAAAAGGATAATGAAGTGAATGTAATTTTTATTGACATCCCAATAGCATGAAAGTGGTTAAAATTTTTCATGAACAAGCATTGTGGTGAACAAAAATGTTGGATAAACAACATGACAGACTTTTTGTTCATTTGGATATCAAACTGTGTGGAACAAAACATCACAGGGAATCAAAGCAACGAAGTATGAAACAGAATTTCCACAATATCTGATATATTTGTCCTTCCTTAATAGTCCTGAAAATACATTAAAACAAAAATCTGCATTAAACAAAGATGCTTCATTGCTTGCCTTTCCTGATCCGCCAACCAGATCTGAAGAATCCAACCCGGACAAATTTCTTCTGCTGAGGAGCCAAACGATGCTCACAATCCTATGATCATAAAAGGAAGAAAAGAAATCAAACCTGACAGGATATTAATCTCAATAGAAAAAACATGGAAAAATACATACATGCAGTAAATCAACTTCTCAAATTCAAGTTTCAAATGCATTATCTAAGCCTTTGCAAGGATGATTAAAAACAGCCATCAAACATGTAGTACGCATTTTCCTAAGATCTGTCCACCTGTTGCATTTCTGGAAAATCGTATAAATTATTTTGCTGCCTTGAAAACTATGGTTTATCAATTTATTTTATCCTGATCACAACCACATTACAGACACCAATCAGAGAAATAGCAAACAAATATACTCCTGAACATTTCCCTGATGCTTAGCACCTCGACTTGGTGGTTCTTGGTGTATTCCCAAATCAAAGCTGGCATGTGGCATCCATAGAAAAAGATTGTAAAACACAGAAATATTAAGTGTTGAAAACCGCCTGAGATGAAGATCAACTGCTAGGGACCAAGTTGGGTCTCATAAACCAGCGGCTTTCTATTTACAAAATTTTAGAGTAATGAGAATGTACCTTAGTTAAGCAATAGAAGATTTTATCATTTCCTTCCCACACTCTCCACGCCAATATATACTCCCTCGGAGTTAAAAGAGGGAACTTTTTCACCAAGCGCCCAATTTCTGTTCCGCTGTATTCATCAGCTTCCAGTTGCTCAAACTCAACCAAAGTTTTATCCCATTTTTTTCTGTAATGGCTGTCCATATAAAAGTCCCGTAACAGCTCAGAAGGGCATTGATCAAATATGGTAACACTAACATACTTCAAGGGGCCGTCCTGAAAATATTGTAAAAGATGTCAATCCTGGGGGTTGATTCGAAACTTTATTGCACTGAAAGTCTGAAATGTGGATAAAATTACACAAATATGTGATTTTAGAAACGTAAAAAATATCTTTATTTGACAACAATCTGCCATACAAGATCACTTTCATTCTTATTATCCTTTGGAAAACTACAACATTTATTCAAATAGACACGTTCTGAAGGCTAACAAATTCAAATTTCCCAATCAGAAATCATTTATTTCACCTGCCGTGACATAAATAAACAAAAGGTACATTCTGAAAATCTCCGAAAAGATTAAATCCGAAGGAATCAAATTAGCAATGTAAAAAAGACGGATTAGCTTGGAGATTTCAGATTCCATACAAGTTTGATAAGAATATCTCAGGGAATCGCATCATGTCCAATAACTGAAAGAAAGAAGGATTGAAAGGAAGCCTACCTTGGGTCTACAACACCTCGCATGATAAGAAACACCGCCATTCTTTTTAGAAATAACATTTTCCCATTTCTCTCTTTCATTGCTCTTCCCGTCCAAATCAGCTATCAGGTCCTTCAAATCAGCATCACATATGATACCTGAAATCCTGCAACGCATGTTAAAAATCAGTCTCATGCACCAAAATTTCGATGCAATGTCGAACTATCAAATCCGGTCATTTCCCCAATCACGGACCAAATTAAAGTATACTAATATCATACCATTTAGTTATCATTATTGACAACAATAAGGAATTCCAGATGAGAAGATAAAGAGAGCAAAATAGAAATAGCTGTGACTCCAAGTAGACGAGCCGGATTCAGCAAATTGAAACAAGAAGGAAAGAAGTTGAAAAGCAATAACAACGAAGACACACCTATTTGCGGTCCTTCCGAGCGGCAAGCTCGCCTGAGCAGACCTTGCCACCGAGTTTGCCCGATCGGTACTGAAGGCTCTGCGCTTCGTAAAAGTCCTCACAAGCTGCAGGAAGAGGATCAGGAGCAGCGCCGNCACCAAATTAAAGTCTAATAATATCATACCATTTAGTTATCATTATTGACAGCAATAAGGAATTCCAGTTGAGAAGATGAAGAGAGCAAAATAGAAATAGCCGCGACTCCAAGTAGACGAGACGGATTCAGCAAATTGAAACAAGAAAGAAAGAAGTTGAAAAGCAATAACAACGAAGACCCACCTATTTGCGGTCTTTCCGAGCGGCAAGCTCGCCGGAGCAGACCTTGCCACCGAGTTCGCCGGATCGGTACTGAAGGCTCTGCGCTTCGTAAAAGTCCTCACAAGCTGCAGGAAGAGGATCAGGAGCAGCGCCGTCGCGGTGGCCCATCCGCCTCTAGAGACTTCCCGCCAAGACTCACCGGAATCGAAGGTTATCCGCTCCAAAATCGACGGAAAAGCACCGGATTTTGGCATCAAAAATAGTGGAAGAGTGCAAGTCCAAGACCCTGATTTCGGTTTTTGGGATCCATTTTTATATTTATAGCAAAAACTTTTATTTTGTTTTATTTTTATTTTATTTTATTTTATGGTGGAGAGGCTCGTTGGGTTTCATTTAAATACATACCACTCACATCTTTGGTTATTATTATTATTATTATTATTATATATTTTAAATATTATTTATTTACATGGAGAATCTTCCATATCACATAAAAAATACTCTTATTTTAAATATTACAAAGTGAAATATATTATTATTTTTAGTTAAACGGATATATATGTACGATTAAAGTTTAATACATACGATTGGTGTGTGTGTGTATATATATATATATTAACTAAAACAATTATTTATATTTAACTTAGCAGTTTATTCAATTATAATTAAATTTATATTTATAAAGTCAATTTTAATAGTCACCTTAAAACTAGGATGGTCAATACCAAATCAAAGGATGTTATTTTTTATAGAGACAGTCACTCTCTGGATCCATTGGTCTAACTAACTAATATTCAAAAGATTTTCATCAACATACACACAATTACACACAAATATATCAAATTATCCAAATACATAATAAGTAAGAAATATGTTATTTCATACGAGCATGTGATATGACATAAATTTACGTACAATTTCATAAAAATAAACTATTAGAAAATGAAATATTATAATTGGATAAATTAATCATAAATGCATGAAGTTTTATTATAATAACATAATGCAACAAGTTACTTCATTATCAGCAATAACTGAAACCTATCACTGGCACAAAAATAAGAAAATTAAAGTAGCAATAATGCTATTAATAATTGTATGAAGCAATCATAAATCTATTACAAAAAATAATAATTAATATCGAGAAAGGCACGCTTACATGTTAATAAAAAGCAGTTGCTTATCTGAGACAAATACTTAATTCCAAATTTATTAATGATTAACCTTCTGCTGACTGCCGAGCTCTACAAATATTTGAATTTTTTAATATAGTTGATTATACAAATAATGACATTAAACTAATTATTTATCAAATTACATAAAATCTAAAAACCAAATTATTATTATTATTATTACTATTATATATATATATATATATACCCGTCTGTTTACCTTTTTAAGGACATACATCAAAGCCTTAGTTCACTAGAGCTCATAAAATCCCCCAAATCACTCGAGAAAGTGAATGTAGTTCTTAGGAACTCAATTATTATTATTTCCTATTATTAAACTCTAATTTCTCTTTTCTTATAAATTTTAATCATTTTATAAATTTCTATAG
>JXCR01146252.1:116412-127378 GCA_002079205.1 Phalaenopsis hybrid cultivar
AGTTTTCTTACCCCGAGCCAGTACTAATGCTTCTTTGGTAACCTTCCAAGTGTTATCTGAGAACACAACCGAATGACCACCCTCATTGAGCTGCCTAAGAGAGATGAGGTTTTTCTTCAACTCAGGAACATGTCTGATCTTTTGTAAAGTTCATTTGCTCTTGTTAGAGAGTGTAATATCAACGTCTCCAATCCCCACCATGTTTATAGTTTTTCCATCAGCCAGATGTACCTTCCCAAAGTTACCTGCAACATAGTTTTGCATCAACTCCCGGTGGGAAGATATATGGAAGGAAGCCCTTGAATCCAGTATTCAGTCATCAACAGAACTGTGAACTGTCATCAATAATGCATCATGTATTTCTTTAGTTACAATATTAGCGCCATCATTATTCTTCTTTTTAGGATTCTTGCAGTTCCTTTTTATGTGACCAGTCTTGCCACAATTCCAGCAGGTTGCCTGCTGACCAGACTTTGATTTTGATATTCCTCTGTTTGAGTTCCTGTCTTGTGATCTCCCTATGGAATCAACAATCAGTGCTGAAATTGAACATGAGGCCTCGCCAGAATCCTTCATGCGCACTTCCTCAGTCAAAATCAAATCAAGAATATCATTATATTTCAGCTTAAATTTACCTGCAGAATTGCTAACTGTCATCCTCATGGCTTCAAAACTATTTGCCAATGAAGTCAACAATATCAGCGCACATATCTCATCATCAAACTCACTTTCAACAGACGACAACTGATTTGTGATAATGTTGAAATCATTTAGCTGTTGAGCAACAGACACACCTTGCGCCATATTCAAGTTGAATAACTTTTTCATCAGATGCACATTGTTATTCGCCGATGGTTTTTCATACATACCTGATAAAACAGTCATGAGATCTGCAGTAGTCCTCTCCTTGATGACGCTGTGGGCAATCGATCTCGATAGGGTTAATTGTATAACCGCCAGAACCTGTCGATTCAACAGATTCCATTCCGTCTCGTTCATCTTTTTCTGTCACTTTCTCAGTAATGGAAGATGAAGTTTCTTCTCTTAGAGGTAGTCATCTATCTGAATCAACCAATAAGCAAAATCTGTGTCATTGAACTTCTCGACCTCCGATGTCATCACTTCGTCTCCGCTCATCATTCTTCCTTAGATCTGAACCCAAGGCTCTGATACCAGTTGTTGTAAAAAACATCGACAATAAAGTGAAAATTGTAATGAGAAAAATTGCACGCAGAAAAACACCAGTGACACACGAATTTACGTGGTTCAACAAATTTTGCCTACGTCCAAAAAGTTGTAGAGGATTTTACTACTTCGAGGAATTACACCGTCGAGCTCCTCGACGTTTACAAGAAAATCTCAATTTTCTTCTCTCTCATCCCCTCTCTCTCTTCCTCTCTTTCTCTTAGCTCTCAAGAGGACTTGACTTGACCTTGCTTGGCTTGTGGTTTTGCTTGGCTTGGCTTCTCCTTTAAGCCAAAAGATGTTATTTATAGAAGTCATGAAAGCCGTAGGTGGGAGGTAGGTGAGCGGTAGGTTGGAAAGTTGGTGAGCGATATGTGAGATTCTTAATTAGGAAGCTAATTAAATTTCGATGGACCAGGTCTCCACATTACCCAGCAGTATGANGATTCAGTTGCTTTTCTGAGAAACTTAATTAATGGAAACTTAATTAAGGAAACTTAATTAAGTTAATATTTCAATCCTTTTTCGAAAGATTCTATTGTTTTTTTCTTGGAAACTTAATTAAGAGAAACTTAATTAAGGAATCTTAATTAATGAATTATTTAAAATTGTGACCCAACTCACATTGGTGCATAAAAACCTCTATGATATATTTCTCCTAAGGGGCTGAATATTCGCCAAGGTGGAGATTTGTTAGTTATGACTCATAATACCAGAATTTGGAGTCTCTTAGAATGAAGAGATGTCTCTTGGAATTAAAGATGAGTGTCTCTTAGAATTTAATGGGTTGGGGGAGCGAGGGCGCAACGAAAGCGTGGTGGTTCAACCCACACTGGTGCATAAGAAACTCCATGATGTATTTTCTTCTAAGGGGTTAGATATTCGCCAAGGTGGAGATTTGTTAGGCAAATGTATTTCTCCTAAGGGGTTTGATATTTGCCAAGATGGAGAATTGTTGGGCATATATATTTCTCATAAGGGATATTCGCTAAGGTGGAGATTTTTTTGGCATATATATTTCTCTTAAGGGGTTAGATATTCACCAAGATGAAGATTTATTAGGTATGACTCATAATACCAGAATTTGGAGTCTTTTGGAATGAAGAGATGTCTCTTGAAATTGAAGAGTTGTCTCTTGAAATTTAGTGGGTTGTGGGGATCAGCGAGGGTGCAGCGGAAGCGTGGTGGCCCAATTCACATTGGTGCATAAGAAACTCCATGATATATTTCTCCTAAGGGGTTAGATATTCGCTAAGGAGGAGATTTGTTAGGTATGACTCATAATACCAAAATTTGGAGTCTCTTGGAATTGAAGAGGAGTGTCTCTTGGAATTTAGTTTGTTGGGGGGAGCAAGAGCGCCACAGAAGCGTGGTGGCCCAACCCACGCTGGTGCATAAGAAACTTCATGATGTATTTTCTCCTTAGGGGCTGGATATTCGCCAAGGTGGAGATTTGTTAGGCATATGTATTTCTCCTAAGGGGATGGATATTCGACCCCTTAGAGAAAATACATCATAGAGTTTCTTATGCATCAGTTTGGGTTGGGCCACCACGCTTCCGTTGTGTCATAGCTCCCCACCCCCAACCCACTAAATTCTAAGAGACACTCCTCTTCAATTCCAAGAAACATCTCTTCATTCCAAGAGACTCCAAATTCTGGTATTATGAGTCATACCTAACAAATCTCCACCTTGGCAAATATCCTGCCCCTTAGGAGAAATATATCATAGAGTTTCTTATGCACCAATGTGTATTGGGCTACCATGCTTCCTCCGCGCCATCGCTGATCCCCCAACTCACTAAATTCCAAGAGACACAACTCTTCAATTCCAAGAGATCTCTCTTCATTCCAATAGACTACAAATTCTGGTATTATGAGTCATACCTAACAAATCTCCACATTGGTGAATATTCATCCACTTCGGAGAAATACATATGCCCAACAAATCTCCACCATGACAAATATCTAGCCCCTTAGGAGAAAATATTGAAAAGAATTGTCGCTCTGCTCCCGATGACGTAGGCATCTTTGTCAAACCCCGTTAAATCTCTTTGTGTTCTTTTGGATTTGTGTCGATTACTGTTTTTCTTCGCCCTAATTTCTCAAAAAGTGGTATTAGAGACATACCTAACATATATCTATATATAAATCATCGTAATTTTTTTCTTTTTTACATTCTACCACCCAAATCTTTTATATCAAAAAGAAAAAAAAATGCTATTATTTTTATTTTTAAAAAGTGTAATGCACTTTTAACAAAACTTTAGGTGCTAGTTGTGTAAATACATAAGATTGAGTGGTATGTTTGTAAAACTTATAATTTAAATTTATTTAGCCTGTTTACATAAATAACACTCAAGATTTTCTCAATTAATATATTTAACATTCAATTTTTAATATATATGCAATCAATAACTTGTTTTGCATCATAAAACAAAAATATTGTGCAAATAACAACAAGAATAAAGAAAGAAATATAAATTGTTTTTCTTGATTAACAGTCCACAAGTACAGTTGAAAGGAAATAAAAAAAACTGAATCCAAATTAAAATAATAATAGGGAATGACTATCTAGGCCTCAAAGAAAAATACATTAATTAAAGCAAATATTGAAAATAATATATATATATATATATATATATATATATATATATATATATATATGAAATCTAAAACTTAAAAAATCAGTTATGGTGGAGACAATTCTGCTAATGACTGAGTATAATTAGCTATGTAAAATTGTTAAAGAGTAAGTTTGACAAACCATAAAAAATTATAAAACTAGGGTATATGGTATGTGTTGTGAAAAAAAAACGACAATAAAGTGAAAAATGGAATGAGATAAATTGCACGTAGAAAAAGACCAGAGCGACACACAAATTTACGTGATTCGACAAATTTGTTTACGTCCACGGAGCTGCGGAGGATTTTACTACTTTGAGGAATTACACCGTCGAGCGTCTCGACGTTTACAAGAAAATCTCTATTTTCTTCTCTCCCTTCCTTTCTCTCTCTCTCTCTTTCTCTCTTTCTCTTAGCTCTCAAGAAGACTTGACTTGGTCTTGTTTGATTTGTGGCTTTGCTTGACTTGTGGTTTTGCTTGACTTGTGGCTTTGTTTGGCTTGTGGTTTTGTTTGGCTTGGCTTCTCCTTTAAAGCCAAAAGAAACTATTTATATAAACCATGAGAGAGATAGATGAGAGGTAGGTGAGCGGTAAGTGAGATGTGGTAGGTGAGCGGTAGGTGGGAAAGAAGGTGAGCGGTAGATGAGATTCTTAATTAGGAAGCTAATTAAATTTCGATGAATCGTGTCTCCACATTACCCAACTGTATAAACAACAAAGAATAACATTTGTGCACATATAACATTGTAGAATCATAGGAATATTGTGATATGAATATGCATAATTATGAATATGTAATTAATTTCAATCAAACAAAATCATATATACAATAAGTTTTACAATAATAAAATAATGCAACTAATTACTTCATTACAAGCAACAACTAAAACTCATCACCAATGCAAAAATAAGAAATTTAAAGTGGCAAGTCCACACTTAACAATTGTATGAAGTAACCATAAATCTATTACAAATAATATTGATTAACATCTCTAACAAAAAGACATGTTTATGGCCTAAATAGAATTACTGCTATAAGACGGTTCATGAATAGAGAGGACTACGAAGCGACATCGAATAATGGTGGTGTGACAAATGAAGGGATGTGAGGCTCGAGACGAGCTTACTGAAGATGACGATGAATGAGCTCATGGAGAAGGCTAAAGATGTGCGTCATGATTACTTATTTTCACTCATCAACAATGACAATGAAACAACAACAACAACAACAACAACAACAAAGCCTTAATCCCACTACGTGGGGTCGGCTACATGAATCCTTNTGCCTTTTGCCCCTAGGCACCTACAAATTACCTAACTGCCCTTTGGACCCAAATTTGGCCAAAATTCCCAAATTTTTCCAAAATACCAAAAACTGATCAAAACTTATTCCAAACACTTTGAATACATCCAAATTTGTCAAAACTGACAAAAATTTCCAAANCTAGGAGCAATAAGAATTTGATGGTAACCGGTATATCCATCTAAAAAATAAAAATATTTGTGCCCAGCAAGTTTATCTACTATTTGATCTAAAAAAGGTAAAGGGAAGTGATCTTTGCTAGTGATAGTGTTTAATTTTCTATAATCAATGCAAATNAGTGATCTTTCCTGGTGGCAGTGTTTAATTTTCTATAATAAATGCAAATACGCCACCCAGTAACTTTTCTGATAGGTATTAGTTCATTATTTTCTTTTATTTTAACAGTCACTCCTCCTTTCTTAGGAACACAATGAATAGGACTTACCCATGCACTATTTGCAATAAGATATATAATTTCAGTGTCTAACCATTCCAAAATTTCCTTCTTAACTACTTCTTTCATCATCGGATTTAATCTCCTTTGTGGATCAACTCTTGTTTTATATTGTTCATCTAATATAATTCGGTGCATACAGATTAAAGGACTGATTCCCTTAATATCAGCTAAGGTCCAACCAAAAGCTTTCTTATATCTTTTCAATATATCTAACAGTCTTTGCTCTTGCAGATCATTTAATTCTGAAGATATAATAACAGGTAATGTAGATGAGTCTCCTAAAAATGTATACTTCAAGTGGCTAGGAAATACTTTCATCTCAAGTTCAGGTGGTTTTATAATTGATGGAAATAGATTTTTATCAGCATTTTTCATAATATCCAACATCTCAAATCTTTCCTGAACATAATCTAATTCTTTATTTTCTAATTCTTCCAAAATAATTTCTTCACTCTCTTCAAAATGTTCTTTCTCTTAAAAATATTCTTTAAAATGTTCTTTCAATAGATGTTCACTAATTTCCATGCTAAAACATTCATTATTTCTTTCAACAGCAGGGTATTTCGTTGATTTTGCAATGTTAAAAGTCACTTCTTGATCGTTAACTCTCATAGTTAATTCTCCTTTTTGAACATATGATTTCACAATGTTAAAAGTCACTTCTTGATCATTTACTCTCATAGTTAATTCTCCTTTTTGAACATCTCAATAGCTTTTCCAGTAGCTAAAAATGGTCTCCCTAAAATGATAGGTATTTCTTTATCTTCCTTTTCATAGATTTTGCAATGTTAAAAGCCACTTCTTGATCATTAACTCTCATAGTTAATTCTCCTTTTTGAACATCTATCATAGCTTTTCGAGTAGCTAAAAATGGTCTCCCTAAAATGATAGGTATTTTTTTATCTTTCTCCATATCTAAAATAAGGTAGTTAAAAATGCTCTCCCTAAAATGATAGGTATTTCTTTATCTTCCTCCATATCTAAAACAATAGCAAAAAATGGTCTCCCTAAAATGATAGGTATTTCCTTATCTTCCTCCATATCTAAAACAAAAAATGGTCTCCCTAAAATGATAGGTATTTCTTTATCTTCCTCCATATCTAAAACAATGATTAAAATGATCTCCCTAAAATGATAGGTATTTTCTTATCTTCCTCCATATCTAAAACAATGAAATCCATGGGAAAGGTCCCTAAAATGATAGGTATTTCTTTATCTTCCTCCATATCTAAAACAATGAAATCCATAAGAATCTAAAATGATAGGTATTTCTTTATCTTCCTCCATATCTAAAATAATGAGATCCACAGGAAAGGTTAACTCTCATTATTAATTCTCCTTTTTGAACATCTATCATAGCTTTTCCAGTAGCTAAAAATGGTCTCCCTACGATAGGTATTTCTTTATCTTCCTCCATATCTAAAACAATGAAATCCATAGAAAAGATAAATTTGTAAGTATTTCTTTATCTTCCTCCCTGTCTAAAACAATAAAATCCACAAGAAAGATAAATTTATCCACTTTTACTAACACACCTTCTATAACTCCCTTAGGATATGTGAATGATCCGCTAATTTTAGAGTTAAAGAAGTAGGTGAGACTTCTCCTAATCCTAATCTTTTGAAAATTGATAGAGGCATAAGTTTAATGCGGCTCCCAAATCACATAAAGCTCTTCCATGAAATTTTTCACCAATAGTACATGGTATAGTGAAACTGCCAGAATCTTTTAATTTTTCAGGAAGCTTTTTTTGAATAATTACACTACACTCTTCGCTAAGTGCAACAGTTTCGTTATCCGTGAACTTCCTTTTCTTGTTCAGAACACTTCGCTAAGTGCAACAGTCTCATTATCAGTGAACTTCCTTTTCTTGTTCAAAATATCTTTCCTTTGCTAAGTGCAACAGTTTCATTATCAGTGAACTTCCTTTTCTTGTTCAGAATATCTTTCATCTGAATAATTGCACTACACTCTTCACTAAGTGCAACAGTCTCATTATCAGTGAACTTCCTTTTCTTGTTCAAAATATCTTTCATAAATACATAATTGGGCATTTGCTCTAAAGCTTCTATGAAGTGAATATTTACTGTTAATTTCTTAAGAAAGGCATATAAAGCTTCTACGAAGGGAATATTCACTGTTAACTTCTTAAGAATTTCTAAAAATTTGGAAAATTGTTTATTTTGTTTGTGTTGCTTCAATATTTGAAGAAACGGTGGTGGAGGTTTCTCAACAGTAATTTTCATTGGTTTAAGTGGATATTCTAAATCTGGGTATTCATGATCCTTTTCTTTCTCGAGGAAACGGTGGTGGAGGTTTCTCCACAGTAATTCTCATTGGTGTAAATGGATATTCTAAATCTGGGTATTCATGATCCTTTTCTTTTTCGATATCCAATTTCTCTTTTGCAGTTTTTATTTCTTTTTGCACCCTTGTTTCCAATTCTTTTGCACATCGTAATTGTATTGCTTTGATTTGTTCTTTTCCTTGATCTTTAGGATTTGGTTCCACAGCACTAGGAAAAGTTCCTAATGTTCGGTTACTAAGCGCAGTAGCGATATGTCCCAATTCATTTTCAATATTCTTAATAGCAATTCCTTGATTTTGTAATTGATTTCCTTGAATTTGTAATTGATTTCCTTGATTCTGCAATTGTTGACCCATGTTTAATATCAGCTCTTCCATAGACAACTTCTTTTCCTTAATTTGAGTGTTACTGTTAAATCTTAGAGGATAAGAAGGTCTATAGTTAACATTTACTTGGCTGGATGAATTTCTCAATGGGTTCACTGGTTTTTTTGCCCACTGTTGATTTGTAGAAAAATTGTTATTCCAATTAAAATTGGGATGATTCTACCAACCTAGGTTATAATAGTTTGAATAAGGGTTGTTGGATCTATTAATAGCATTTAAAGTCTCATATGAAGGTTGAAAATCCACAAATTGCCCAGATGAATTCTTAATAGCATTTAAAGTCTCATATGAAGGTTGAAAATCCACAAATTGCCCAGATGAATTCTCTTCCATCATAGGAGGTGTTGGAGAATAATTCATCCTATAATGATCTAATTTCTTTGATATTGCAGCAATCTGCGAAGCTAACATTGATATTGCATCAAAATCATGGATGCTAGCTACTCTTTTAGGATTTACCCTTTCAAAGGGCCATTGAAAATTGTTGGTAGCCATCTCTAATTAATGAATAAGCCTTATCAAAAGGTTTTGACATTAAAGAACCACCAGCAGCAGCATCTATAATCGATCTAAGAGATCCCACTAATCCATTATAAAAAGTTTGAATTATCAAACAATCTGGTAACGAATGATGAGGGCATTTCCTAAGAAGATTTTTAAATCTCTCCCAAGCTTCGCAGCATCTATAATCGATCTAAGAGATCCCACTAATCCATTATAAAAAGTTTGAATTAACCATATCTATAATCGATCTAAGTGATCCCACTAATCCATTATAAAAAGTTTGAATTATCAACCAATCTATAATCGATCTAAGAGATCCACTAATCCATTGTAAAAAGTTTAAATTATCAACCAATCTGGGACAAATGATGAGGGCACTTCCTAAAAAGATCTTTAAATCTTTCCCAAGCTTCATATATCGACTCTCGAGTGATGAGGGCACTTCCTAAGAAGATCTTTAAATCTCTCCCAAGCTTCATATATTGACTCTTGATCTAAGAGATCCCACTAATCCATTATAAAAAGTTTGAATTATCAACCAATCTGGTAACGAGCATCTATCATCAATCTAAGAGATCCCACTAATCCATTATAAAAAGTTTGAATTATCAACCAATCTGGTAACGAAGGATGAGGGAATTTCCTAAGAAGATCTTTAAATATCTCCCAAGCTTCAGATATTGACTCTCCATCAATCTGACATAACGATGTTATGTCATTTCTAAGTTTAGAAGTTTTGGATGGAGGGAAATATTTGGATAGAAATTTCTATGAAAGTTCTCCCCAAGTTCTAATAGATCCAGGTGCTAATGAATTTAACCACATCTTAGCCTTATCTCTCAGTGAAAAATGAAAAATTCTATGTCTAACAGCATCGTTTGAGACTTTATCATATTTAAAAGTAGCACACAGTACTTAAAAATTAGGAGATGTAAGTTAGGATCTTCATTTGGTGTACCTCCAGATTGATTGTTTTGTATCATTTAGATAATAGCAGGTTTAAGTTCAAATGAATTCGCAGCTACATCAAAATTTTGGATAGATAAGTGAATTTCATCTGATGTAGGATTTGCATAATCTCGTAGGGGTTTAGGTTGGTGTTCATTCTCTATTCCTTGATTGTTCATGTTGTTTTCCATTGTATTAGAATTTCTAAGTTCTCTTCTTAATCTTATAATCCTTCTAACAGTGCGTTCTAATTCCGAATTGAAGGGTATAAGACTTTCAGGTCCAAATTTACGCATATTATTTGAAATCAGTACTCACTAATATAATTAACTAAATATAAAAATAAGTTGCAATTTAAGTAAAAATTTTCTAATAATCCTAATTTGTCTGTTACTGTAATTGTGATTTTATTCACTCACTCCCCGGCAACGGTGCCAAAAATTTGACAGCGACTTTTATATGCTTAAAATATAAGATAAATATGAACATAAAAAATATTCAATAATTGTAAAGTTACACTTATCAACGCAAATATACGTATCGCTCAAGTAATATAGGGCTCTAATGGATTCCTAGATATCGATCTCATAGGGAGTGATTTAGAACTGTGAACTAAAATTTAAGAAAAGTAATACTTTAATCACAACAACGAAGTTCAATTTGCTTATCTGTCACTAATAGGCAATTGAAATAAATATATAATTTTAATAACTATTAAATAACTAATGATACTAATGAGGGTTTAATTATGATATTCAATATATAAGAAAGCATCCTTCTCCTTGTCAAGAAATTACAGTGAATGGATAAAGTGAATTAGTTCAAATTTCATTGTGCAAATAGGAGCATACCTATTCTTTACCCTTTGATACAGACATAAAGAATATTGACTAATTCTATGCTTGTTTACTGAATCTACGGTTAGGCTGGGAGGATACCGACTCTCACTTCGGAGTTCCCACGTGCCCTTCACCTGAGGGCTAACATCTACACTTCATCACCCAAACGATAGGACCAAATTAGGGATTTTAGTCTGTCACTCTAAAATCTCCAATTCTATGCCCAATAATATTATTTCCCTATTTATTTGCACCCAACTTCCAAGGGCTTTGACCTTCCTCAATCTTGGATGTAATCTTCACTTTAGTTATCAAAGTCAACATATTTTAACAAATCAATTGGCTAGATTGAAAGTAAATTAAGATTGAAGTGAAAAGATCATCATAATTTCTTAAACATTTTTATGGCTT
>JXCR01146252.1:133158-157862 GCA_002079205.1 Phalaenopsis hybrid cultivar
CTTAGGGATAGATACAGGATTTGAGGTAAAGCGCTCTTTCATCTAAACTATGAAAATTATGGGGCCAGTTTGACTCCATATTTTTCAAAACTAAATTTTTTTAAACGTCCTTCCAAAGCGGGCAACGGGATTTCAATTCCGATGACCGACAGCTTCTTACGGGCAAACCCCACACCAAAAATAGTGCCGACAGCTTTCCCAAGAGTTTTCTCAGCATCCCTTCAAAAATTGGCATTATCCAAAGCTTGAGTAGGCATAACCGCCGAGCTCGCCATCGGCGGCCTCGAGGGCACCATCGACAGACTTCTGGAGAATTTTTTCTTGTAGCCTTGGGAAAAACTCGTCGTCGGTGGGGTCGAGGACCCCGTCAGCGACCTAGTTTAAATCTCCACATTTTGGTCCTTTTCGCTCCAAATTCGATCCTTTTTGCTTCATTGACCATAATTCATCATTCCTGCAACAAAATATAAAAAATACCTTTCTTTAAAATGCAATATCATCAAAAATAATATAAAATAGGTATGAAAATCTCAACATATTTTCCTTGGGTCACCTCACTTTTGGTTGAAGTTTAGTTTTTCCCATTTAGTAGCCTAAGGTTTAGCCATAGGACTTTCCTACTGACTATTCTTAGAAAACTAGACATGGAACCCTCACCATTAGAAATTCTACACTCTTCTCTACTCAACTTGAAATTCCACGTATTGGTCCTAACCTCTAGTACTTAGTAGATGGGGTCACTATGGGGGAAACTCAAGATGAGTCACCCTTAGGACTGCTGGACCTTAGGGTTGACCCTGGGTGTTGGTCTAGGGCTAAGGCACTTACTTGCAATCACTTGTACACTATCACCGTGCCAACTGTTTTGCCGAGTAAGGGAAAAGAAATTCTACATGAGGAAGAGTCAGTTGATGCTTATGCTCCACTATTTTCTGGATTAGATTAGGTTCAATTCTAAGCCTGCACAACTGATAAAGACACAGGAAAGGAGGCACGACTAGGAAATTTTGAAAGCCAAACAACCTCGACAATCCCACCAACAACATGCACAATAATATGGTCAGTCTAGCCAACAAGCGCCTCAGGGAAGATCATACTGAGCAGAGAATAAGAGGATATCCTTGACAGAACGACAGAAAGTGATGTATTCCTTCCAAGGGGAAGCTGTGTCGAAGATGTTCCATGAATTGTTAAAGGAACAAGGATTTAGTCTACAAAACCCGAAAAAGCCAGAGGAAGCCAATATGAAAGATCATCCTCAATATTGTCCATACCACCAGTAACTCGGCCACACCATAGAAAAATATTTTGTCTTCAAGGATTGGCTTGAGAAAAATTTCAAAAGTGAAAATGTAACGATCCCGAAAGAGTATTTGAAAGAACCTGAAAAAGGTTCCGTAAATATGATTTCGGTTGATTCAATTAACTTCTACATAACCACACTGGTGCTCAACAAAAGAAATAATATTCTTCAGAAATCCCCAATTGACCTAAAAGTAATCAAAGGGAACTCGATTGACGCTAAGCTGGAGAGACTCCGAGCCAATATTGCACGATTATCTGAAGAACAAAGAAAAGATATGAATGATGAAAATTATGATGTGTCATATTACATGGACGAAAAATTAACAGAACTCAATGTCGTCAAGGCTCGAGTCGAGTTATCTGCGCGTGATGCTCCATCTTCTGGTGAGGAGAATGTCGTGGATGAGAGGCAAGGGGCCACCCAACAAAAGGATGAACAGATCAATCATCTTAAAAAGAAAATCAAAGAATTGACGACCACCGTGATTGCAATGCAAAGACAGTCACAATCACCGTATATGACACTTCCAAATATGAACCATCCAAAAATCATCATGTTGTAGATGAAAGAAAAGAATTCACCTTTGATGAACAACTGAAGAAATACTATGTCCAAAGTGTCATACAAGAAAATGAATTTAAATAAATGGTTGAACAAGTTCAGGAGGCCTTAACCCAATCAAAGGGTGGTGCATTTATTTTAAAGGGTAGACCCTACCCGGAGGAGTTCGATGCCGTACCCTATCCCAAGGGTTATGTGTCACTAAAATTTAAGTTATTTGGTGAGACTGGAAATCCCAGACAACACATAACACATTTCTGAGCCAGTTGTGGCAATACAAGAAATAACGAAGCTTTACTCTGTTAACAGTTCGTCAGCACCCTGTCAAAAGTTGCTTTCGATTAGTATGACGAGTTGATCAACAAATCGGTGAAGACATTCGATGAATTAGAACAACTGTTTGTAAAAAGATTTGCCGGAGTGCAGCATCATATTTCTATTGAAGATCTCGTGGTAAAAAAACAAAAGCTTAACGAGACTCTAGTAGATTATATTTTAAGGTGGAGAAATCTTAGCATGAAGTGTGGGCCTCAACTACAGAAACAACATGCCATTGAGATTTTACTTAAAAATATCCATGGATTGATAACTTTCATGCTTAAGGGACTCACTATCAAGTCTTTCGAGAAGTTACTTAACAAAGCTAACAGTTTGCAAGAAGAATTCAAGCATATGAATTCTCATTAGAAGACTGAGAAGTCTAGGATAACCAAGATATTCGAGAAGAAATCTGGGACAGTTGCTGTGGTTAGCAGGGGAAAAGGACAATTGCAAATACAAGTTGAACAACGTCAACAAACCTTCAAACATCCTCTTCAGAACATTCAGCAATCATCTCAGCAGAGACCTTACCAAATATATGAAAGACAAGTTACAATCATGAACACTCAATCAAATGAGATATATTCTTTTAAAGATGAAGTAACAAAAAAGATGTTTCGCAGTCTGATCAAGAATATTGAGTTCAGGTTATCCAAGCCAAAGAAGCCTGACAAGGTCAATAAGAAAAGACATCCGAGATATTGCCCGTACCACAAGTTCGTTGGACACACCATAGAAGAGTGTTGCAGTTTCAAAGACTTACTTGAGGAGAAGTTCAAGAATGGGAAAGTAACGATCCGGGAAGAATGTTTGAAAGGAACCTGAAAGACGTTCTATCAATATGATTTCGGTCGATCTATTTGTTCTAACCTATTCCTACACAACTGCCAACGAATTAAATGCCTCTTGGCTACTGTTGTATTACTATTTTTGTTTAAATGGGAAATTAGCATGATCAATGTTAGTCTATCCCATCCCTCCCACCGCAATTAATGAAAAGAAAAGGTTTGCTGTTGTTCAGGATTGTGCAATATTTAAAAAAAAACTGATGACCTCGAAAGAAAATTTTGGATGTTTTGATAAGACTATGACTTCAGGGGACAATAAAATTGATGTCCTAATAACTAAGTCATCCAATTTACAGAATTTTGACTGGGTCCTAAGTTGATTTCAAAAAAAGATAGTGTGGTTGAAATACGAATAGTTGACTCGGGATACACGAGCCTTTTAATTTCCTGCCACATGACTGGGTTCTGACTTTCAAACGAGTTATAATATCCTAGAATTTCACTTAAGAAACATTTGAGGATTATTAGTCAGGGGAATTTGGACATTCAAAATCTTTAAAAGAAATATATTCCACTAGTGTTGACCTCATTTTTTGTTGAGGTTTAGTTTTTCCTTCTTAGTAGCCTAGGGTCTAGCCATAGGACTTTTCCTGTTGACTATTCCTAGAAAACTAGACATGGNTCAAGACTGTCTTAAGTGCAAATTGAGCCTACTCACCTCTTGCATACTTTGTCGCACGAACAATGATCTGAAACCTGCAAGTCATTTGTTCACTACTAAAGCATTCTCATTGCACCGATTTTGCCACCCTCGCAAGAACCTGCACACGCTCGCATGTTGCATCTACTTCTCCACTCATGTGCTCTCTCTCTCACGCTCAAGCCTGCACAGTAGCCCCTCTCTCACAATCACACACAACAATTGCCCTTCAGCACCACACCTCTTGCTTGTGTGCAGTAAACGAGCAGAGCTTAAATGAGCTCTGGCTTGGCTCTTGTTCGGCTCATTCAAAATTAATTTTGTTTGAAATTGACTCATTTTGAAAATTCTTTGGGAATAGTGTATTTGTGTTCGGCTCAAAATTGACTTGTTTGAATTAACTAGAAAAATAGATATAGGGTGTTAGATTCAAACATGCATCATTTTTATGCAATTAAAAGCATAGAACCACAATACCACACAAGCTATTGTGACTTAAACTTAGATATAAATATAGATGAAACATCATGATATAAATTATATATATAATTTTCCTATTTTGAGCTAAAATGAGTCGAATACAATCAAATAAAGAGTTGTTCATGTTCGGCTCGTTTAAATTCTAGTTCAAAAAATTGTGTTCGGCTCGCTTAACGAATAATTCGAATATGAGCTGTTCGCGAACAACAAGATTTTTTCACAGCCCTAATTGTGTGCTTTGTCTCATCTTGCACATTTCCTTCTCTCAGTTTCAAATGCTCTTGAGGAAACAATTCATCTTTGTGTTTTGTCCCACTATATAAATACTGAACTGACTAAAGCAATTTAATCGAACCAACTTTAGTCAATTCATATTCGATCAAACAAATTAGAATGGTTTAGATTTGATTGAGATGTTACAGGAGAGGTAATGATGATATTGATTACACATTAACTGTAAGCTAGTAGAATCTGTGAAGCCAAAGTGCAATGTCAAACTATTTTTTTCTGAGGAACTGCTTTTGAAGAATAACGTCATATTTTTTGTCTCCATAGTTTCAGCAAAGAGAATTANCTGAGGAACTGCTTTTGAAGAATAACGTCATATTTTTTGTCTCCATAGTTTCAGCAAAGAGAATTACATCAAACTGTGGTCGCTCATAACAATTTAGAATTTTGCATAAAATTTTTTTTATTGAATTAGATAAAAACTATGTTTACGGAAACCATATGTATACTCTAAACTAAATTTGAATTTCTAGCTAATGTTTAGTGTCATGTTCAGTTGGGTTCAAATGTAGTTGCTATTTGACATTTTAAAAATCAGACCCTCGCCCTCTCTTTAGAAGAGTGAAGGAAATGTCATATGTCATTTGCATTCAAATGCGGTTGTTGATATGCATTATTGATGAATTATAAAACCATGGATTCTGTTGAATCTAGATAGCCAAATTGCACAAGATAAAGAATTGAAAGTATGGAAATAAAAAACATAATCCGGCATATACCATTTTTTTCCAGTAAGGCATTAAAGCAATTTATTTATAAATTCTAAGAACAGAGGATATGATGCTATTAGTTCAACTTTTCTAATAAACATTAACGGCCAAGCACCAACCACTATTATTTACAGAAAGCTAAACAGAAATAAAATTTGATGAAAGATTTCATCCAACTCGAAAGGAAATTACATAACGAAGGGCTCAAAAGATATTTAAGCAGCCGCATGGTTCTTCCATGCAAGAGCAATAATGAATCAGACGAAAGCATTAAAACATCCAAGCCTCAGCAATATATAAAATCCATAAAAAGGGCTAAATTGTTCTGAAAGTGTTATAAAAAAGCTACGGAACATAAAATCCAAATCTTCTATAATTTCTAGTCATTTACGCCAACAAAATGTTGATACCTTTTGTATAAGCTTATTCATTATAGCAACTGAGGGAGACTGAGCTCCAGAATGGGTAGAATATTCTCGCAACGCACTGTTCATCTTACAGACATAACTCCATATCCCCTTAGAAAAAGCTAGTCTTGCCATCTCTACATTCAGTCCAGCATCTTCTTGATGCAACATAGCAATTTCGCATGAATTTGTACCAGGAACTATACAATAGAAATATAAAAATATATCATTTCCATGAAAAAAGAGAAATAAAAGTAGCTGGCAGCACAAGAAGATGGGCATTATCAGTGGAAGAGGCGAAGCAAAACAAGTATCAGAGAATTGATAAATGAACATTTCTTTCATTGATACTTAATAAATTGGAATTATGAAACAATCAACAAGTAATTGCATGAATACATCAACCATGTTTTTAAAAAGAAAAGAAGCAAACCAACCTCTCCGAAGCACCCAAAAAAGGATAATGAAGTGAATGTAATTTTTATTGACATCCCAATAGCATGAGAGTGGTTAAAATTTTTCATGAACAAGCATTGTGGTGAACAAAAATATTAGATAAACAGCATGACAGACTTTTTGTTCCTTTGGATATCAAACTGTGTGGAACAAAACATCACAGGGAATCAAAGCAACGAAGTATGAAACAGAATTTCCACAATATCTGATATATTTGTCCTTCCTTAATAGTCCTGAAAATACATTAAAACAAAAATCTGCATTAAACAAAGATGCTTCATTGCTTGCCTTTCCTGATCCGCCAACCAGATCTGAAGAATCCAACCCGGACAAATTTCTTCTGCTGAGGAGCCAAACGATGCTCACAATCCTATGATCATAAAAGGAAGAAAAGAAATCAAACCTGACAGGATATTAATCTCAATAGAAAATACATGGAAAAAAATATACATGCAGTAAATCAACTTCTCAAATTCAAGTTTCAAATGCATTATCTAAGCCATTGCAAGGACGATTAAAAACAGCCATCAAACATGTAGTACGCATTTTCCTAAGATCTGTCCACCTGTTGCATTTCTGGAAAATCGTATAAATTATTTTGCTGCCTTGAAAACTATGGTTTATCAATTTATTTTATCCTGATCACAACCACATTACAGACACCAATCAGAGAAATAGCAAACAAATATACTCCTGAACATTTCCCTGATGCTTAGCACCTCGACTTGGTGGTTCTTGGTGTATTCCCAAATCAAAGCTGGCATGTGGCATCCATAGAAAAAGATTGTAAAACACAGAAATATTAAGTGCTGAAAATCGCCTGAGATGAAGATAAATTGCTAGGGACCAAGTTGGGTCTCATAAACCAGCGGCTTTCTATTTACAAAATTTTAGAGTAATGAGAATGTACCTTAGTTAAGCAATAGAAGATTTTATCATTTCCTTCCCACACTCTCCACGCCAATATATACTCCCTCGGAGTTAAAAGAGGGAACTTTTTCACCAAGCGCCCAATTTCTGTTCCGCTGTATTCATCAGCTTCCAGTTGCTCAAACTCAACCAAAGTTTTATCCCATTTTTTTCTGTAATGGCTGTCCATATAAAAGTCCCGTAACAGCTCAGAAGGGCATTGATCAAATATGGTAACACTAACATACTTCAAGGGGCCGTCCTGAAAATATTGTAAAAGATGTCAATCCTGGGGGTTGATTCGAAACTTTATTGCACTGAAAGTCTGAAATGTGGATAAAATTACACAAATATGTGATTTTAGAAACGTAAAAAATATCTTTATTTGACAACAATCTGCCATACAAGATCACTTTCATTCTTATTATCCTTTGGAAAACTACAACATTTATTCAAATAGACACGTTCTGAAGGCTAACAAATTCAAATTTCCCAATCAGAAATCATTTATTTCACCTGCCGTGACATAAATAAACAAAAGGTACATTCTGAAAATCTCCGAAAAGATTAAATCCGAAGGAATCAAATTAGCAATGTAAAAAAGACGGATTAGCTTGGAGATTTCAGATTCCATACAAGTTTGATAAGAATATCTCAGGGAATCGCATCATGTCCAATAACTGAAAGAAAGAAGGATTGAAAGGAAGCCTACCTTGGGTCTACAACACCTCGCATGATAAGAAACACCGCCATTCTTTTTAGAAATAACATTTTCCCATTTCTCTCTTTCATTGCTCTTCCCGTCCAAATCAGCTATCAGGTCCTTCAAATCAGCATCACATATGATACCTGAAATCCTGCAACGCATGTTAAAAATCAGTCTCATGCACCAAAATTTCGATGCAATGTCGAACTATCAAATCCGGTCATTTCCCCAATCACGCACCAAATTAAAGTCTAATAATATCATACCATTTAGTTATCATTATTGACAGCAATAAGGAATTCCAGTTGAGAAGATGAAGAGAGCAAAATAGAAATAGCCGCGACTCCAAGTAGACGAGACGGATTCAGCAAATTGAAACAAGAAAGAAAGAAGTTGAAAAGCAATAACAACGAAGACCCACCTATTTGCGGTCTTTCCGAGCGGCAAGCTCGCCGGAGCAGACCTTGCCACCGAGTTCGCCGGATCGGTACTGAAGGCTCTGCGCTTCGTAAAAGTCCTCACAAGCTGCAGGAAGAGGATCAGGAGCAGCGCCGTCGCGGTGGCCCATCCGCCTCTAGAGACTTCCCGCCAAGACTCACCGGAATCGAAGGTTATTCGCTCCAAAATCGACGGAACAGCACCGGATTTTGGCATCAAAAATAGTGGTAGAGGGCAACTCCTACACCCTGATTTCGGTTTTGGGGATCCATTTTTATATTTATAGCATAAAATTTTATTTTGTTTTATTTTTATTTTATTTTTTTTTATGGTGGAGAGGCTCGTTGGGTTTCATTTAAATACATACCACTCAATTCTTTGGTTATTATTATTATTATTATTATTATTATTATTATTATTATTATTATTATTATATATTTTAAATATTATTTATTTATATCGTGAATCTTCCATATCACATAAAAAATACTCTTATTTTAAATATTACAATGTGAAATATATATTTTTTATTTAGTTAAACGGATATATATGTACGATTAAAGTTTAGGTGTGTGTGTGTCTATATATATATATATATATAATAACTAAATCAAGTATTTATATTTAACTTAGCAGTTTATTCAATTATGGTTAAATTTATATTTATAAAGTCAAATTTAGTAGTCAGCTTAAAACTATTATAATCAATACCAAATCAATGGATGTGATTTTTTATAGAGACGACACTCTCTGGACCCATTGATCCGACTAACTAATATTCAAAAGTGTTTCATCAACATACACACAATTACACACAAACATATCAAATTATCCACATGCATAGTAAGTAAGAAATATGTTATTTCACACGAGCATTTGACTGACATGAATTTAGGTGCAATTTCACAAAAAATAACTATTAGAAAAGGAAATATTATAATTGAATAAATTAATCATAAATGCAGGAAATTTTACTGTAATAACATAATGCGACAAGTTACTTCATTATGAGCAATAACTAAAACATATCACTATCGCTAGCACAAAAATAAGAAAATTAAAGCAGCAATAATGCAATTAACAATTGTATGAAGCAATCATAAATCTATTACAAATAATGATAATTAATGTCTAGAAAGGTACGTTTACATGTTAATAAAAAACAGTTGCTTATATGAGACAAATACTTAATCCCAAACTTATTAATGATTAACCTTCTGGTGGCCGCCGAGCTCTACAAATATTTGAATTTTTTTAATATAGTTAATTATACAATTAATGACATTAAACTAATCATTTATCAAATTACATAAAACCTAAAAACCAAATTATTATTATTATTATTATTATTACTATTATATATATTCGGCCCCTTACGAGAAAATGAATCATGAAGTTTCTTATGCACCAGTTCGGGTTGGGCCACCACGCTTCCGCTGCGCCCTCGCTCCCCCCCAACCCACTAAATTCTAAAAGACACACCTCTTCAATTCCAAGAGGCATCTCTTCATTTCATGAGACTCCAAATTCTGGAATTATGAGTCATACATAACAATTTTCCATCTTGGAGAATATCCAACCCCTTAGGAGAAATATATCATGGAGTTTCTTATGCACCAATGTGAATTGAACCACCACGCTTCCGCTGTGCCATCACTGATCTCCTCAACCCACTAAATTCCAAGAGACGCAACTCTTCAATTCCAAGAGATATCTCTTCATTCCAATAGACTTCAAATTCTGGTATTATGAGTCATATCTAACAATTCTCCACATCGGTGAATATTCATCCACTTCGGAGAACATATGCCCAACAAATCTTCATCTTGGCGAATATCTAGCCCCTTAAGAGAAAAAATTGAAAGAAATCGCCGCTCTGCTCCCGATGACGTAGGCATCTTTGCCGAACCTCGTTAAATCTCTTTGTGTTCTTCTGGATTTGTGTCGATTATTATTTTTCTTCGCCCTAATTTCTCAAGAAGAGGTATTAGAGTCATACCTAACATATATTTATATATAAATTATCCTAATTTTTTCTTTTCTACATTTCTACCACCCAAATCTTTTATATCAAAAAGAAAAAAAAAATGCTATTATTTTAATTTTTAAAAAATGTAATGCATTCTTCTTTATGCTAAGCTGATATTATGTACAACAAAACTTTAGGTGCTAGACATGTAAATACTTAAGATTGAGTGGTATGTTTGTAAAACTTATATTTTAAATTTATTTAGTCTGTTTACATAAATAATACTTAAGATTTTCTCATTAATATATTTAACATTCAATTTTTAATATATATGCAATCAATAACTTGCTTTGCATCATAAAAAAAAAATATTGTGCAAATAACAACAAGAATAAAGAAAGAAATATAAATTGTTTTTCTTAATTAACAGTCCACAGGTACAGTTGAAAGAAAATTAAAAAAAAATAACTGAATCCAAATTAAAATAATAATAGGGAATGACTATCTAGGCCTCAAAGAAAAATACATTAATTAAAGANATTTTGTTATTCTGAATACAGAAATTTAGAATAGCTCTATCTCTAGTTACCTCACTATGGTGATAAGTCAGTAACAGAGTAGATGAAATGAAATAATACCACGCCTTAGAGTTGGCATTTAACATGGAAGCAGAAAAGTTTACCCGTTCTCACTGCTTTATCTTCCACGTTCCTTTCCCATCAGTGCGAAAGTTAATCATATCATTGAGGGGTTCTTCCATCGTACTAATTGATTCATAGTGGCAGATGGAAGAATCTGGGACTTCATAAAAAGTGTTAATGCGAGCGGCGGTAAATTCCACAGGAAGTCTCCGCACTTGCACGATTCCATCTTCAGCATAAATCACATTGGCGTAGAACTCTTTCACCACATTTACATCAGCTTTATTGGTGGTGTAACAAAAGTTTTCCCACCTCTGCTCTGCAATAACATGTTCAATTTCTCCTCCCGAATTCTCAAAAACTCAATCTTGAATACTTTTTTTTCCTTGAAGTATCGAAGTGAATCGAGTTTGAGCCACCACATTAACGAAGTGTGAATTATCGAACTCAACTCTTCTCTTTTGATGTGGAGCAATTTTTAATCTAATCAATCAAAGAAAATTTTCAAAAATTACTTCTAATATGTAAATAATGGCTCTAATGGTAATTCAAAGAGTTCAACATTAAGATCCATGAATTTCTTCCAAGATTTTCTTCACATTTTTAAAATTTCAAGTTTCCTCAACGTGGAAGAAATACATGGTGAATATCAAATATTTTTAACTTGCAGGTTTCCTCTATGTGGAAGAAATACATAGGTAAAAATCAAATATTTTTAACTTGGAGTGAAGCTCTTACTAAAGAAGATCAAATATGATATCAAACAACCTTGAAATCGTCTCCAAATCCAAGATCTATCAAGCCCTAATTCAAAAATAGTGTTTTTAAGAGGAAGGGGATGATGAATTGTGGCGGTTGACCAGTCAAAATCACGGTTAAAGAGGTATTTTCGTTATCTCGCCGATGGCGGGGTCGATGGCACTGTCGGCGCGCTCTATTTTGTTTTTGAACCTAAGTCTCGGGAAATTCCCGCCGTCGGCGGCGTCGAGCCGTCGGCAGGCTCTGTTGATTTTGTCCAAATTCCGTCTTTTTGCGATTTTGATCAATTCTAAGCCTAAACGATATCTGTTTAATCTTTATAAACATAATTTTGAATAGTTAATTGATGTACTTAACACATACAAACTTTCACAAAACATAACAGCACATTTATATATAAATTCCAAGAGATACAATAAACGTTACATAACACACCTAAATTAGGTATTTTCTCAACCTCAATATATTAATTTATTGTCGCAATACAAGCTACAACACTCAAAACGCTGAAAACAAAACATCCTATGCTTAGTCTCAACTATACAGAGATCTTTAAGCATAATTCTAATGCAAAGTAAATATAAAGTTCAAATCTAAACACACAAACATAAATGTAACATATGAGATCTACTACTCGTCAGATTCTGTGCTCATTTCTCCTCTGAGATCACCCATTGATTGCGCATGGACGAAGAGGTTGTAGAAGGGTCGGAAAGGAAATTCTTCAGTTGAATCTTCCTCAATTAATTTCATCCTCTTCATCAGTTGTATCAAGCTATCTTCTAAAGGTCCAGTGTGCGCGAAATGTTCTTTCATCCTCCAGTCTAGATGATGGAAGCATTGGTAGATATTATTAATTGCATTCATCACATTTTGTACCTCCTTTTCCAATTTCTTGATTCAGCGCAGTATCACCAAAGACTTATCAGGGACTAAGGGTTGTATTGGCAGAGAATTCTGAGAAGATTGATCAACTATCATANTCCACTAAATTCTAAAAGACACACCTCTTCAATTCCAAGAGACATCTCTTCATTTCATGAGACTCCAAATTTTGGAATTATGAGTCATACATAACAAATTTTCATCTTGGAGAATATTCAACCCCTTAGGAGAAATATATCATGGAGTTTCTTATGCACCAACGTGAATTGGGCCACCACGCTTCCGCTGCGCCCTCGCTGATCCCCTCAACCCACTAAATTCCAATAGACGCAACTCTTCAATTCCAAGAGATATCTCTTCATTCCAATAGACTCCAAATTCTGGTATTATGAGTCATATCTAACAATTCTCCACATCGGCGAATATTCATCCACTTCGGAGAAATACATATGCCCAACAAATATTCATCTTGGCGAATATCTAGCCCCTTAAGAGAAAAAAATGAAAGAAATCGCCGCTCTGCTCCCGATGATGTAGGCATCTTTGCCGAACCTCGTTAAATCTCTTTGTGTTCTTCTGGATTTGTGNCTAAGTTCAACGTACCATAAAAAATTATAGAACTGGGGTACATGGTATGTGTTGTGAAAAACGACGACAATAAAACGAAAAATGTAATGAGAAAAATTCGACGCAGAAAAACACCAAAGCGATACACAAATTTACGTGGTTCGACAAATTTGCCTACGTCCACGAAACTGCAGAGGATTTTACTACTTCAATGAATTACACCGTCGAGCGCCTCAACATTTACAAGAAAATCTCTATTTTTTTTCTCTCTTCCTCTCTCTCTCTCTTCCTCTCTTTCTTTTAACTCCCAAGAGAACTTGGTTTGGCCTTACTTGGCTTGTGGCTTTGATTGGCTTGTGGCTTTGCTGGGCTTGGCTTCTNGTAAGTTCAACGTACCATAAAAAATTATAAAACTGGGGTACATGGTATGTGTTGTGAAAAACGACGACAATAAAACGAAAAATGGAATGAGAAAAATTCGACGCAGAAAAAAACCAAAGCGATACACAAATTTGCGTGGTTCGACAAATTTGTCTACGTCCACGAAACTGCAGAGGATTTTACTACTTCAATGAATTACACCGTCGAGCGTCTCGACATTTACAAGAAAATCTCTATTTTTTTTTCTCTCTTCCTCTCTCTATCTTCCTCTCTTTCTTTTAACTCTCAAGAGAACTTGGTTTGGCCTTACTTGGCTTGTGGCTTTGATTGGCTTGTGGCTTTGCTGGGCTTGGCTTCTCCTTTAAGTCAAAAGAGGTTATTTATAGAAATCATGAGAGCGGTAGATGAGAGGTAAGTGAGCGATAAGTGGGATGTGGTAGGTGGGATGTGGGTGGGAAAGTATGTGAACGATATGTGAGATTCTTAATTAGAAAACTAATTAAATTTTGGTGGACCGGGTCTCCACATTACCCAACAATTCTCTCACTTAGAGATTGAGACACTGACTGCATCACCTACTGGCTGCATCATCTACTAGTTGTACTAACATTTTCCTCAAACATGATATCCTTCACCTCTACAACTTAAAGCCCTAGTCTTTATGCCAAAAGATCAGCTAAAGTCGAGCATAGCTTTAGTTTCTCACGAGTAACACCCTCAATTGACATGTAGCCTTGTATCACCAAGCTCTTTCCTGGGTTACTCTTGTATTTGCCTACAAGTCTCACTGCATGAGCAATATTCTGCCCTTACTAAAAGTTTTTTTCAACAAGTCCAACAGTGTACCTCTTATTGCCACCAAGCGCAACATTCACCCGGTACACCCACTTATTGTGCAATGTCTTCCTCCTTGATAGAAGTTTTGTCAGCTCCCAAGTCTATTCCGTGGTAGGGAATATGTCTCCTCCTTCTTGGTCAGCTCCCCTTTGCTCGAATTGTTATCTTGCAAGATTTCTTCATAGCTCTGTAGTTCTCCATCATTTGTCTGTATAATGACCGATTTTCTTGTTTTTGGTGCTCTGCCACTTCAAGAAATTGACATTCTTCTGCTTCCCATAATGCACTTCTAACTCATGTGTCATCACCTGAGCAAATATGTAGTCATATATAATGTGTCAGTTTTCTTACCCCGAGCCAGTACTAATGCTCCTTTGGTAACCTTCCAAGTGTTATCTGAGAACACAACCGAATGACCACCCTCATTGAGCTGCCTAAGAGAGATGAGGTTTTTCTTCAACTCAGGAACATGTCTGATCTTTTGTAAAGTTCATTTGCTCTTGTTAGAGAGTGTAATATCAACGTCTCAAATCCCCACCATGTTTATAGTTTTTCCATCAGCCAGATGTACCTTCCCAAAGTTACCTGCAACATAGTTTTGCATCAACTCCCGGTGGGAAGATATATGGAAGGAAGCCCTTGAATCCAGTATTCAGTCATCAACAGAACTGTGAACTGTCATCAATAATGCATCATGTATTTCTTTAGTTACAATATTAGCGCCATCATTATTCTTCTTTTTAGGATTCTTGCAGTTCCTTTTTATGTGGTCAGTCTTGCCACAATTCCAGCAGGTTGCCTGCTGACCAAACTTTGATTTTGATCTTCCACTGTTTGAGTTCATGTCTTGTGATCTCCCTATGGAATCAACAATCAGTGCTGAAATTGAACATGAGGCATCGCCAGAATCCTTCATGCGCACTTCCTCAGTCAAAATCAAATCAAGAATATCATCATATTTCAGCTTAGATTTACCTGCAGAATTGCTAACTGCCATCCTCATGGCTTTAAAACTATTTGCCAATGAAGTCAACAATATCAGCGCACAAATTTCATCATCAAACTCACTTTCAACAGACGATAACTGATTTGTGATAATGTTGAAATCATTTAGGTGTTGAGCAACAGACACACCTTGCGCCATATTCAAGTTGAATAACTTTTTCATCAGATGCACATTGTTATTCGCCGATGGTTTTTCATACATACCTGATAAAACAGTCATGAGATCTGCAGTAGTCTTCTCCTTGATGACGTTGTGGGCAACCGATCTCGATAGGGTTAATTGTATAACCGCCAGAACCTGTCGATCCAACAGATTCCATTCCGCCTCGTTCATCTTTTCCTGTCACTTTCTCAGTAATGGAAGATGAAGTTTCTTCTCTTAGAGGTAGTCATCTATCTGAATCAACCAATAAGCAAAATCTGTGTCATTGAACTTCTCGACCTTCGATGTCATCACTTCGTCTCCGCTCATCATTCTTCCTTAGATCCGAACCCAAGGCTCTGATACCAGTTGTTGTAAAAAACGTCGACAATAAAGTGAAAAAATGTAATGAGAAAAATTGCACGCAGAAAAACACCAGAGTGACACACGAATTTACGTGGTTCAACAAATTTTGCCTACGTCCAAGGAGCTGTAGAGGATTTTACTACTTCGAGGAATTACACCGTCGAGCTCTTCGACGTTTACAAGAAAATCTCTATTTTCTTCTCTCTCATCCTCTCTCTCTCTCTTCCTCTCTTTCTCTTAGCTCTCAAGAGGACTTGACTTGACTTTGCTTGGCTTGTGGCTTTGCTTGGCTTGGCTTCTCCTTTAAGCCAAAAGATGCTATTTATAGAAGCCATGAAAGCCGTAGGAGGGAGGTAGGTGAGCGGTAGGTTGGAAAGTTGGTGAGCGGTATGTGAGATTCTTAATTAGGAAGCTAATTAAATTTCGATGGACCAGGTCTCCACATTACCCAGCAGTATGAACAACAAAGAAGAACATTTGTGCACATATAACATTGTAGAATCATAGGAATACTGTGATATGAATATGCACAATTTTGAATATGTAATTATTTTCAATCAAACAAAATCATATATGCAATAAGTTTTACAGTAATAAAATAATGCAACTAATTACTTGATTACAAGCAACAACTAAAACTCATCATCAGTGCAAAAATAAGAAATTTAAAGTGGCAAGTCCACACTTAACAATTGTATGAAGCAACTATAAATCTATTACAAATAATATTGATTAACATCTCTAATAAAAAATGACATGTTTATGGCCTAAATAGAATTACTGCTATAAGACGGTTCATGAATAGAGAGGACTACAAAGCGACATCCAATAATGGTGGTGTGACAAATGAAAGGATGTGAGGCTCAATGAATGAGCTCATGGAGAAGGCTAAAGATGTGCGTCGTGATTAATTATTTTCACTCATCAACAATGACAACGAAACATGTAAAAAAGTTAGAAGAATTATAATTTGGATNGAGACGAGCTTATTGAAGATGACAATGAATGAGCTCATGGAGAAGGCTAAAGATGTGCGTCATGATTAATTATTTTCACTCATCAACAATGACAACGAAACATGTAAAAAAGTTAGAAGAATTATAATTTGGATGCAGGTATAAATTCATCAAAACACATGATTAATTTTTAATTTTTAAGTACGAGTTTTTACTTGAGAGTCACCTATAACTTCAAATAAAACAAACTAACCACATAAGCTTCTAATATGCATTTCAGCCACCCAAAACCCTCATTCACATCTCTCTCATCTCCTACAACTTAGCCATCCTTAAAAGTCTGTCAAGAACCACTCTTTCCCTGGGCTTATCCTTTATTATCACTTCACTTTGAACCTAGGCATTGATATGTCATCACGAAATTTCATAATCTGACAGGAACCTTTAGGCAATTTTTTAGCACAAGATTTTTCTATTTAATTAAAAATCATCCTAAGCTCTAATTACAAGAAAGTTATAGTCAAACTGATCATCGACAAGACAAACCCAAAGGTATCAAAATTGGTCTAAGTCCAATCAAGTCTGGATCAAGCCATTGAACAATATTTGAAAGCTTTGAGTAGTTAATTGAAGGGTCAAATNGATTATCACTTCACTTTGAACCTAGGCATTGATATGTCATCACGAAATTTCATAATCTGACACGAACCTTTAGGCAATTTTTTAGCACAAGAATTTTCTATTTAATTAAAAATCATCCTAAGCTCTGATTACAAGAAATTTATAGTCAAACTGATCATCGACATGACAAACCCAACGGTATCAAAATTGGTCTAAGTCCAATCAAGTTTGGATCAAACCATTGAACAATATTTGAAAGCTTTGAGTAGTTAATTGAAGGGTCAAATGAATTTCAAATTTGGTGTATCTAAAGTAAAATTGAGTGTCTCAAATATCACTTAATTTCAAAGGCATTAAAACCCCAAATTTTAAAAAAAAGTCTATATGATCAAGGAAAATCAACATCGATTATTCAACCGGGCTGGTTTTCTATGTAAAGTCATATTGTCTTCTTCTGTTATTTTTATATTATCTGTGTGTGTGTGTGTGTGTGTTGAATTTTCATACAATGCTAAGACGTTAAATTATCACTATACCGCCACGAATCTTTGGACACACAACATATATCATAAACCCATCAACTCAACTTACTTTGGTAGCAAAATAGTAATGGTAGAGTATTAATCTCATATTCCAATTAAATGGCCAATATAATTTAAAGCAAATTTATCCTTTTCTTTCTAACCCAATACACCCATATAAACTTTTTTTTTTCTTTTTTCTTGTAACTTTTAAAGAGCATGCTCGTCCTTTAAATGCTTATTTATGGAGTATTTCTATTTGTGAAGTTCCTAAGAGAAATTCACTATTATATAATAAAACTTTTTGTATTATTACTTAACTTATAACTTAAATGTAACACAATATTTTTTTTTCCACATTTAATGTTATAGTCATCATAAGGATAAAATATTACGTCCGGACAACCAATCACAGGCGGCCACGTCGTCATACACGTTATCGTCAGGCGATGTGGTCGCTGGTGATTAACCGTCCAGACGAAATATTATTTCTATCATAAATGCATCCACAATTAGTACACTCTCAAATGATTATATTTCTGAATTTGGGCACTAAATCATAAGCGCCTCTTGATCACATATATGTATACTCATTATTGACCATATCTTAAAACTATAATGTTCACGTATTCATATGCTTATTTTTATTGTTCTATATTACGTTCATGAAAGGGTGTTATTTTTATTTCTCTTATATGCTAAATTTGTTTGCTTTTTTGTGCATTATACAATGAAAGAATTTTCCGAACTTTAATAATAATACACGCGCGCACATATATATATATATAAAACCCCAGATCAGAGTAGATGAGACTTACAACTGACAAACAGATATCTGACCAACTGATCTAAATACGAGGTGATCAAATGTTCCTTAAATAGTAAAACAAAACAAAAAAGGAGCATCTTAATGTGCTATTATATATGTAAAATCCATCAAACCAAGTTTAAAAATCAATTCCAAGCAACGCAACCATTTAGTTGTAGTTTGGAGCTCTAAACCACAAATCAAATCAAAGTTATATATAGATACAAACATTTAATTCAATTATGTACTAAATCATTTTTAATTTCATTTTATAATATGATGATAAAAATATTTGAATCAGCTACGAATCCTTATCCATTTGAAATCAAATCATGCATGCCCATCCGGTGGTTGGTTAATTAATAAAATAATGAGAACAAACATTTATTATTAATGACATATTATATAATATTTGTTGAATTCTTACCTGCGCGTGAATCACACCTAAAGGAATAGAGTATAAGAGATGAGCAAGTGAGAGAGAGGGAGAGAGAGAGAGTTACTGAGAGAGAAGTGAATAGTAATGAGAAGTAAATTGTATCAATATATGAAGTCCATCGTTCGACTACTGTCTGACTTGCTCGACTGAGACTGTCTTCCTTTGGCTCTACAAGGGAGATTCAGCAAGCTAGGCTTAGTCGAAGATGCCGATCTACTAAGTTTGACTAGATTCGGGTCCACAAGGCTGGCTCAATCAACGAGGCTCTACCGGAGAACTAATCAAGTCTGGTTTTCAACCCTCGATCTATAGTAAGGAACTTCTACCGACAAAGCGATACTAGACTATTAAGCAGAAGGTGACTTGTTGCAACCTGATATGTAACTCACTCCTTGAAGAAAAACACGTGAGAGATGATTATAATACATTTTAGTGTTTTTTTAATAATTGATCCTTGATATAAAGGCATCCTTGGGATGATGATTGATATTGAGGAATTGCTTCTTTTCTTGGATCAGATCTACTAGAAGATAGATTACTGCATTTAGGTCTACTTTCTTGTAGTGGTTGAATCGAAACACTATTTGTCTGGTTTCAGTTCGAATCATTTAAGCTCAGATGACTCGGTCGTATTTTGTCCTTCTAATAACTCGATCGTCTTTGGTCTTGGTTTAAATGGTTGCATCCGATTGATTGAGCGAGTCTTTTAATCTTCTGTTGGTGGGTCATGCTTCACTATACTTATTTTATGTTGAACTTTAGATCTCTTCAAAATTAGCACTAACAAATTTTCATCTCACTATATTATAACCAAAATATGTATCAATATGTAAATTTATATTTTTCTAAAAATCGACCATCACATAAAAATTTTTTGTGCTATTCAACTTACCAAATTCCTTTATTGCCCCAACCACAATCCGCCACCCATGACCGACAGCATCCGACCNAGTGTCGCTTCCAGGGGACGCCCTAGCACTTACACAATGATCAAAAGGATTCATGTCATGATTTTTTTCGACAAGTTTTACGCTGGCTGTCGACTACCTAACGCAACCCTCCACTTTGTTCATCCGGGCTTGGGACCGGCAACGGCAGTGTTAAACAATGACAATGAAACATGTAAAAAAATTAGAAGAATTATAATCTGGATGCACGTATAAATTCATCGTAACACATGATTACTTTTTAATTTTTAAATAGGAGTTTTTACTTAAGAGCCACATATAACTTCAAATAAAACAAACTAACCACTTAAGCTTCTAATATGTATTTCAGCCACCCAAAACCCTCATTCACATCTCTCTCATCTCCTACAACTTAGCCATCCTTTAAAGTCTGTCAAGAACCACTCTTTCCCTGGGCTTATCCTTTGATTATCACTTCACTTTGAACCTAGGCATTGATATGCCATCACGAAATTTCATAATCTGACACGAACCTTTAGGCAATTTTTTAGCACAAGATTTTTCTATTTAATTAAAAATCATCCTAAGCTCTAATTACAAGAAAGTTATAGTCAAACTGATCATCGATAAGACAAACCAACGGTACCAAAATTAGTCTAATCTGAGTCCAATCAAGTCTGGATCAAGCCATTGAACAATATTTGAAAGCTTTGAGTAGTTAATTGAATGGTCAAATGAACTTCAAATTTGGCGTATCTTAATCAAAATTGAGTGTATCAACGAGAGGAATGCAATGAGCCCAATATCACTTAATTTCAAAGGCATTAAAACCCCAAATCTTACAAAAGAAAACCCATAGGATCAAGGAAAATGAAATCAATTATTCAACCGGGTTGGTTTTCTATGTAAAGTTATATTGTCTTCTTCTGTTATTTTTATATTATATGTGTGTGTGTTGAATTTTCATACAATGCTAAGACGTTAAATTATCACTCTATTGCCGCAAATCTTTCGACACACAACATATATCATAAACCCATCAACTCAACTTAGTTTGGTAGCAAAATAGTAACAGTAGAGTATTAATCTCATATTCCAATTAAATGACCAATATAATTTAAAGCAAAATTATCATTTTCTTTCTAACCCAATACACCCATATAAACCTTTTTTGTTTCTTTTTCTTGTAACTTTTAAGGAGCTTGCTCATCCTTTAAATGCTTATTTATGGAGTATTTCTATTTGTGAAGTTCCTAAGAGAAATTCACTATTATATAATAAAACTTCTTGTATTATTACTTAACTTATAACTTAAAAGTAACACAATATTTTTTCCACATTTAATGTTATAGTCCTCATAAGGATAAAATATTACATCCGGACAACCAATCACCGGCGGCCACATCGCCATACACGTATCGTCGGGCGATGTGGTCGCCGGTGATTAGCCGTCCAAACGAAATATTATTTCTATCATAAATGCATCCACAATAAGTACACTCTCAAATGATTATATTTCAGAATTTGGGCACTACATCATAAGCACCTCTTTATCACATATATGTATACTCATTATTGACCATATCTTAAAAACTATAATGTTCACGTATCTATATGCTTATTTTTATTTTTCTATATTGCTGTCATAAAGGGTGCTAGTTTTATTTCTCTTATATGCTAATTTTGTTTGCTCTTTTGTGCATTATACGAGGAAAGAATTTTCCGAACTTTAAAAATAGTACACGCGCATGCGTGTGTGTGTGTATATATATATAAATTTGAGTACCACACTATACGATAGGGAGGAATCAAACCCCAGACCAGAGGAGATGAGACTTACAACTGACAAGTAGATGTCCGACCAACTGATCCAAGTACGAGCTGATCAAATGTTCCTTAAATAGTGAAACAAAAACAAAAAGAAGCATCTTAATGTGCTATTATATACGTAAAATCCATCAAACCAAGTTTAAAAATCAATTCCAAGCAACCCAACCATTTAGTTGTAGTTTGGAGCTCTAAACCACAAATCAAATCAAAGTTATATATTGATACAAACATTTAATTTAATTATGTACTAAATCATTTTTAATTTCATTTTATAATATGATGATAGAAATATTTGAATCAGCTACGAATCCTTATCCATTTGAAATCAAATCATGCATGCCCATCAGGTGGTTGGTTAATTAATAAAATAATGAGAGCAAACATTTATTATTAATGACATATTGTATAATATTTGTTGAATTCTTACTTATGTGTGAATCACACCTCATCGAATAGAGTATAAGAGATGAGCAAGTGAGAGAGAAGGAGAGAGAGAGTTATTGAGAGAGAAGTGAATAGTAATGAGAAGTAAATTGTATCAATATATGAAGTCTATCGCTCGGCTAATCTCTGACTTGCTCGACTGAGATTGTCTTCTTTTGGCTCTACAAGGGCGATTCAGTAGGCTAGGCTTAGTCGAAGATGTCTGAGTTTGACTAGATTCAGGTCCGCAAGGCTGGCTCAATCAGCGAGGCTCTACTAAAGAACTAATCAAGTCTGGTTTTCGACCCTCAATCCATGGTAAGGAACTTCTACCGACAAATCAACACTAGACTATTAAGCAGAAGGTGACTCGTTGCAACCTAATATGTAACTCACTTCTCGAAGAAAAACGCGTGAGAGATTATTATAATACCTTTTAGTGCATTTTTAATCATTGATTCTTGATGTAAAGCCTCAACGACATCCTTGGGATGATGATTGATATTGAGGAATTGTATCTTTCCTTGGATCAGATCTACTAGAAGATAGATTACTGCATTTAGATCTACTTTCTTGTAATGGTTGAATCGAAAGCCCACTTGTCTGGTTTCAGCCCGAATCATTTAAGCTCAGATGACTCAGTCGTATTTTTCTCCTTCTAATAACTCAGTTGGCTTTGGTCTTGGTTCAAATGGTTGCATCCAATTGATTTAGCGAGTCTTTTAACCTACTGTTGGAGGGCCCTCCTTCACTATACTCTTATTTTCTTTTGAGCTTTAGATCTCTTCAAGATTAGCACTAACAAATTTTCACTGACTATATTATAACCAAATTATGTGTCAATATGTAAATTTATATTTTTCTAAAAATCGACCATCACATAAAATTTTGTTTTGCTATTCAACTTACCAAATTCCTTTATTGCCCCAACCACAATCCGCTCCCCATGACTGACAGCATCCGACCTCTTCCACATCCTCCCATGCCCGACCCAAACCTCTCCTCACCCTCCCCTTCCTCCTCCGTCTCATCNTCCTTAAATAGTTTAGTTTAATCAGCATAAATAGTTTCTCTTCAGAAATAAACGTATAAAATATGAGCGGCATTTACATATACCACTCAATTCCTATGAATTTACATGTCTAACATCTAAATTTCGGTTCTAACAAAAGAAATAATTGCTCCAAAAAATTCCTCTTTGCATTCATGACATGGGCTTGTATAGAACATTACAATGTTTTACAATATATCAATATTATCAAATGTTCCTTAAATAGTAAAACAAAACCAAAAAGGAGCATCCTAATGTGTTATTGTACATGTAAAATACATCAAACCAAGTTTAAAAATCAATTCCAAGCAACCCAACCATTTAGTTGTAGTTTGGAGCTCTAAACCACAAATCAAATCAAAGTTATATATTGATACAAACATTTAATTCAATTATGTACTAAATCATTTTTAATTTCAATTTATAATATGATGATACAAATATTTGAATCAGCTACGAATCCTTATCCATTTGAAATCAAATCATGCATGCCCATCAGGTGGTTGGTTAATTAATAAAATAATGAGAGCAAACATTTATTATTAATAACAAATTGTATAATATTTGTTGAATTCTTACCTGCGTGTGAATCACACCCCATGGAATAGATTGTAAGAGATGAGCAAGTGAGAGAGAAAAAGAAAGAGAGTTACTGAGAGAGAAGTGAATATTAATTAGAAGTAAATTGTATCAATATATGAAGTCTATCGTTCGACTGCTCTCTGATTTGCTTGACCGAGGTTGTCTTCCCTTGGCTCGACAAGGGCGATTCAGTAGGCTAGGCTTAGTGCGAGATGTCGATCGGCTGAGTTTGATTGGATTCGGGTCCGCAAGGCTGACTCTACTGAAAAACTAATCAAGTTTGGTTTTCGACCCTCGATCCATGGTAAAGAACTTCTATCGATAAAGCGACATGAGACTATTAAGCAAAGGGTGACTCGTTGTAACCCGATATGTAATTCACTCCTCGAAGAAAAAAATCCTAAGAGATACTTTTTAGTGCATTTTTAATCATTGAACCTTGATGCTCTAGCCTCAACGACATCCTTGGGATCATGGGTGATATCGAGGAATTGCTTCTTTCCTTGAATCAGATATACTGGAAGGTAGATTATTGAATTTGGGTCTACTTTCTCCAAGCATCATCATTTAAGCTTAGATGACTTAGTCGTGTTTTTATTCTTCTAATAACTCGGCCAGCTTTGGTCTTGGTTCGAACGGTTGCATTGGATTGATTGAGCGAGTCTCTTAATCTTTTGTTAGTGTGTCCTCCTTCAGTATGCTTTTATTTTCTTTTGAACTTTAGATATCTTCAAAATTAGCACTAATAGATTTTCATCTGACTATATTATAACCAAATTATGTATAAATATGTAAATTTATATTTTTCGAAAAATCGACCATCACATAAAATTTTTTTTGCTATTCAACTTACCAAATTCCTTTATTGCCCCAACCACAATCCGCCACCCATGACCGACAGCATCCGACCTCTTCCACCTCCTCCCATGCCCGACCCAAACCT